>SNQJ01S0017414.1:20985-35441 GCA_010110895.2 Picea sitchensis
TGTGTAGCGAGGAGCACAAGACAATAGTTGCATAGCGCAAGAGTCTGCACAACATTTGCATAGCGCGAAAGTCTGCACAACATTTGCATAGCGTGAAACAGGGTTTGCGTAGTAGGGGCTTTTGGAGCTTGCTCGAGAGGGAAGAAACCAACTTGCAGGTCTAGAATGCATGCAAAGGGATGAAATATGATGGAGAAGGATGTAGGATTTGATGTGGAGAGGTTTTGAGAGGGAATAGTACCCGTTTGAAGTGAAAATACCCTTTATATCATTTAAGTGACTTGCGGAGCATGCCCAACTTTTGATCTTTCCAAGGTACAAATGACAGAAAGAACCATCAAGAACTTGCACTAACTTCATTACATGTGATCATGCTAATTAACATGCTTTGACAAGACCTCCCTCCTAAACTTATGACTTGGACTTCAAAACAAGGACCCTTACAAAATATTTCATTATTAAAATCAACCCATGGACCTTCTAATGACTTCTTCACCTTAATAATATGTTATGATATACACAAACCATTGACTCAGACTTGTGATTTTGACTCTTATTTGACATGCACCTTACCCTGTATTTTATCAATGACCTAAGGATTCTCGAGCCATCCCATGAATCCTTATATACACAAATTGTGACTCAATTTAGGAATGCCTTGGTATTCCTAAGACCATGGCATGACTTTGCAAACTTTAGACAAAATCTAATTCTTACCCTAAAAATACTGATACTAACACCACTAAGGCAAACTCAAAAGATCGACAGGACTTAGACATTTGAGTTGCTCCTACCCCGACTCTCATACGGATTCACATCCCATGAATCTCTAGCATCTAAACTGAGATAAATCAAATACCATATAGATATAATAGTTTACAGAAGAAAATGAACATTTCTAATAACTGTTCAAATACTGGAAGACTTAATCATAAACACATATATTCCATCATCGCGTCCAATATATATATATATACATAGAGTATGATAATTATTATCAGAAATGGAGAATGTGAAACAACTAATGAAAGGGGTGCATGTTTCCTCCCAACCATAGGCACAACCAGTCCTTTCATATTTACCACTAGCCACCCCCTAGATAGACCATGATGCTCTACTTCCAGGGCTATTTTGGAGCCCTAAACAATGTTTTTTTGGCTCGCCACAGTCAAATTGTAGATTGAGTCAAATTTTGACGGCGTAATGTGTATTTCTCTAAACTACCTTTCCAACAGGCTATCACGTGCCTAAAACGGAGGTCATATGCAAAATTTACGACCCCGGGAAGTTGAGGTACCAACTTACCCATAGGGGCCCACGTGACTTTTGACGTTTCACCTCCTAGGGTTAGGTTTTTAGATGTCTAGGTTTTTGGAATTCATGAGTAATATTAAAAAGGCCTCTGGAGCCTCATTGTAATCATTCTTCTCAGATAGATTTGCGTAGCAACCACATCTCTTCTCAGAGATAGCTACCACCATTCGAGCAAGTGTTTCAGTTCTGCAGGTTTACAGTTTCAACCTATTTCATTTATTCAATAGAAGATATTGTTCACTGGATATCTGTGTTGTTCTTCATATCCCTGTGTTTTACTGTATTCAGTCTATTAATCAGTTCGTTCCGCTCCTAAATCCAGATCATTTATGTTGTGATAAAATGTTATGATGTCGTCCTCCAAAGGGAAATCTTCAATATTAAAGGTTTTGTATATTTTGTCCCATCTTGAACAATGCTCCATTCCATTGAAGTAATTTGTATCTAACAAACACATGTCATCTAGGTTTGCTACAAGTGCAGGCACATTCGTCGAGGGAGATTTTATTCTTCTTATTTTTAGTTGCACATCTTGTTGCATTAATTTTTTGTATAATATAAAATCATAATGAGCTTATCAAAATGTTAAAACTAGAGTAAAACAACTTTTGAACAAATTATATACATATTTGGTGTTAGATAAACAGGATCATGGAGCAATAAAATAAAAACAAATGCGGAAATAAAACACAAAAAATACAAAATACAATAGAGACACAGATATACATGGTTCACCTAGTGTGGGCTACGTCCACCAAAGAAATTTCCAGGTCCTTCCCTTTTATTATTCAGCAAATGAAGGGATACAACCTACAACACACCCACTGTAACTTCCTCTTCTTTCTCTCACAGTATCCTCTCTCAGAATACAATATTCACAATGATACATAGCCTCAATACATTTCCCTCATAAAAGAGAGTTTTCTTCAAGGGGAAAAAAACCCTAACATAACTTCTACCGTTAGATCTGCGACCTTATAATGAACGGTCCAAATTTACTATGAAAATACAATATACATTTACAAGGGAATTTTTCCTTCGGAGGCTTCGCCCCTAGACCCCGCAACGGGGACAAGAACCCCCTACAACCCCCCTCTTGGAGGGGTGTACAATATTCTAGGGTGTACAGTCATCATGGGGTATAAAAGCGGTTGAAAACAAAGACCTATGAAACAGGAAGATAATCAGGCTCCACAACCAACAATCTCCCACTTGGATATTGATCACAAAAACTCCATTGTTGTTGTACCTGCTGGACTATACTCCACCTTGGCCCTAGAAAATTTCTCATCTTCACCTTCATGCTTGAAGACCAACTGAAACTGAGCAGGAACTCAATTTCTCCCTGGTTACTCCCTTTGTTAACATGTCTGCAGGATTCTGGCTAGTATGTATCTTTTCCAACTTCAAATGTCCATCTTCCAAAATTGATCGTATGAAATGGTACCCGAGTTGTATATGATTAGTATTTGAATGGAAGGTTGAGTTCTTTGCAAGATGAATGACACTCTCACTGTCACAGTACAACCTGCTATTCTCTTGCTTCTTTCCCAATTCCTCCACAAACCTCTGTAATCAAATCATTTATTTACTAGCCTCTGTAGTAAAAACATACTTTGCTTCTTTTGTTGAAAGTGAAACAACCTTTTGCAGTTTCAAAATCCAACTTACTGTTGTTCTACCTATAGTAAAAAAATACCCTTTGGTGCTCTTCCTACTATCTTTATCACCTGCCATATCTGAATCAACATATCCCTATAGAAGAGTGTTTGAAGCTCCAAAACATAATGCATGAGTAGCAGTACCTTTAAAATACCTGAGAATCCACTTTACTATCTCCCAATGTTCTTTACATGGATTGTTCATATACCTACTCACAACTCCCACTGCATTTGCAATATTTGGTCTTGTGCAAACCATTACATACATCAAGCTGCCAATTGTTGATGAATAAGGGACCCTGGACATGTATTCCATCTCCTCCTGTGTCTTATGACACATTTCTTTGGTTAATTTGAAATGGTTGGCCAAAGGTGTACTAACTGGTTTTTCATTCTAAACCTCTCCAACAACTTCTCTATGTACTCACCCTAAGACAATTTCAAATTGCGATTTTTCCTATCTCTTGTTATTCTCATACCAAGGATTTTCTTTGCAGCACCCAATTCCTTCATCACAAATGAATTAGCTAATTTATTCTTGAGAACATTTATATCCTGCATATAATACCCTACAACAAGCATGTCATATACATACAATAACAATATAATATTGCTTCCATTGTCTAGATTTTTAAAAGAAACAGAATGATTAGAATGACATCTACTATAACCTTTTTTTGTCATAAACCTGTCAAACTTCAAATACTACTTCCTTGGAGCTTGATTTATGCCATACAATCTCTTCTTCAACCTTGATACCAAATTTTCCTTCCCTTTGACCTCATACCCCTGTGGATGCTCCATATAAATCTCTTCCTCCAAATCCCCATGGAGAAAAGTTGTTTTTACATCTAACTATTCAATATGTAAATCTTATACTGCCACAAGACTTAAAATAGTCCTAATTGAAGTCATTTTAACAACAAGAGAAAATATTTCATCAAAATCTATACCTTTCTTTTGTGTAAACCCCTTTACAACAATTCTAGCCTTGTACCGGTTTTTTCCTCCATCTTCTTCCTTCAACTTGTAAACCCATTTATTATGTAATTCTTTTTTCCCTGCAGGAAACTGAACCAAGTCCCAAGTCTGGTTATTTACCAAGGAATCCATTTCCTCTTTCATGCCTTGCTCCCACTTCTTTTTAGTGTCTACCTGCATTGCCTCTTCATAACATTCAGGTTCACCAGAATCAGTCAACAATAAATAATACAATGAATGAGAGTATCGTTCAGGGGGTCTACTTAACCTGGTAGATATTTTAACAACACTTGGAGGAGTTTGAGGAACCTGTTGCTCCTGTTGTTGTACATTTTGATTTTTTGGTACCTTTGGAATTTCTTTTTCAATGATCTCATCAAGCACTATGTATTCTATTTTTTCTTTTTCCTGTTTCTTTCCCTGCAATTGATCTTTGTACATGACCTTCTCATTGAATATGAAATCTCTACTCCTAATGATTTTGTGATTTTCAAAATCCCATAAGAGATAACCAAAATCATTAACACTGTATCCAATAAAGGTACCCGTATCCAATAAAGGTACACTTCTTGGATTTTTCCTCAAGCTTTGTTCTATTTTCTTTATCAATCTGGACAAATGCTTCACAACCAAAAGTCTTCAAAAAAGAATAGCTTACCCTTTTACCTGTCCATGCCTCCCCTGGAATTCCACCATCCAAAGAGCTTGAAGGTCCTCCTTTTATTAAGTAAACAACAATATCTACAACATCTACACAAAATTGTAAGGGGAAACTGGCATGCAATTTCATACTCCTTGCACACTCCATGATTGTCCTGTTCATGATTTCTGACACACCATTTTCTTGTGGTGTTCCTGGAACTGTCTTCTCTCTACGAATCCCATGGTATGAACAATAATTATAAAATTCCTTGTTGCAATATTCACCTCCATTGTCTGATCTGAGACACTTCAACCTTTTTCCTATCTCATTCTCAACCAAAGATTTCCATTTCTTAAAAGTATCAACAACATCATATTTTTGTTGAATGCAATAAACCCAAGTTTTTCTAGTTGCAACATCAATAAAAGTAACATAATAATGAGAGCCAACAAGAGATGATACCTGAGTTGGTCCCCATACATCTGTATGCACAAGCTTTAACCTTTCACTCTTCTTTTCTTTTCTGACACTGAGAAATCTGACTCTCTTTTGTTTTCCATAAACACAATTCTCATAGAAATCCAAATCAATTTGTTTAAGATTTGGCAACAAATTTCTTTTGTGAAGTATCTACATCCCCTTCTCACTCATGTGTCAAAACCTATGATGCCACAATGTTGTATCCACTCATGTAGAAGCTAAAGAGATAGAAGAGTCGGTATTACCAATACATAAATACAATGTACTTACCTTCTCTCCTTTTGCTATCACTAGTGATCCTTCGGTGACCTTCCACGCCTTATCTGTAAATATAGATATAAAACCTTCAATTTCCAACTACCCTATTGAAATGACAATTTTTCTTAGATCTGGAACATGTCTTACCTCTTTCAACAACCATTGGTTTCCATTCCTTTTCTTTATTTTTACCTTTCCCATTCCAACAATTTTTCATGGTGCATCATCACCCAAATGAACCTATCCAAAATCACCTTGAACATAATATAGAAAATGTTTCCTATGGGGTGTGGTATGAAATGAATCCTCTGAATCTACTACCCAAGACTCATAAATATTATCTACAGAAAGAATCAAAGAATCTTGTAACACATCACATGTTACATTTGCTTCATGATTTTTCTCCTGTTGTCCATGTCTTTGTTTCTTGGGAGCTCTACAGTCTTTCTTCAAATGTCCTTTCTTTTCAAAATTCTAGCACTCTATATTTCCCAGTCTAGATTTGGACCTGCCCTTCCTATAATTCCCGCGATTCCTTGAGCCCTTTCCTCTATCCTTTTGTCTTCCCCTATTCTCCATGTTTAATGCATTACCTGATGTCTCACCTGTGCTTTTCCATCACATTTCCTCGCTAAGGATAACACCAACAACATCATCAAATTTTAAAGTGTTTGAACTAGATACATAGTTACTTACAGCCATGACCAAGTCGTTCCAACTTTCTGGCAATGAGCACAAGATTATAAGAGCCCTGACATCATCATCAAAGGCCACTTTTACAGAACTTAGTTGATTAGTAACCATATTAAATTCATTTAAATGATCTGCAACATACTCACCTTCTGGCATCTTCATATTAAATAATCTCTTCATTAGAAATACCTTATTGGACGCCGAGGGTTTTTCATACATTTTAGCCAATGCATCCATCAACTCCTTCGTTGTCTTTTCTTTTGAAATATTGAAAGCCACCGATGTTTCCAGGATCAACCGTATCGTTCCTAGTTCCTTTTTTTCAAGAACCTCCCATTCTTAGTCCTTCATGTTCGTTGGATTCTTTGCTATTCCACCCAATGGTAGGAATAGATCCTTCTGATATAAATAATCTTCCATCTACATCTTCCATAACTTGTAGTTTTTGCCATTAAATTTCTTGACCCTAAACTTACCATCTTCCGCCATTGCTCCCACTTGAACCAGGAACCCTCTTTTCCCACGAGTTACCTTTTTCTCTGATACCAGTTGTTAGATAAACATGATTGTGGAGAAATAAAATAATAAAAAATGCAGAAATAAAACATAGAAGATACACAATACAATAGAGACATAGATATACATGGTTCACCCAGTGTTGGCTACGTCCACCAGATAAATTGCCAGGTCCTTCCCTTTTATTATCTAGCAAATGAAGGGATACAACCTACAACACACCCACTGTAACTTCCTCTTCTTTCTCTCACAATATCCTATCTCAGAATACAATATTCGCAATGATACATAGCTGCAATACATTTCCCTCATAAAAGAGATTTGCCTTATGGGGAAAAAAACCCTAACATAACTTCTACCATCAGATTTTTGACCTTATAATGAGCGGTCCAGATTTACTATGAAAATACAATATACATTTACAAGGAAAATTTTCCTTTGGGGCCTTCTCCCTTGAACCTCCTCTTCCCCCCGGACCCCCTAGTCGGGGGCATGAGCCCCCCGGACCCTGTAAGGGGGGCAAGCTCCCCCTACAACCTCCCCACGTGGAGGGGTGTACAATATTCCAGGGTGTACAGTCTTCATGGGGTATAAACATGGCTAAAAACAAAGACCTATGAAATATGAAGATAATCAGGTTCCACAACCATTTGGTGGCTTCACTATTTCGCACTGTAGATCTAAGTTAGCTTAATAATTTTAGTTTGCAAATCTCCTGTTTTTCTTTGAAATTTCGAATAATGTGTAATAAGGGTTTCAATTTAGGTTTTAAGTGTTTCAAAATTTACCCAATCCCTCTAAAATTAATAAGAAGTGGAGTACAACATGTAACAGATAGGAAAAGTACAACTCCATTAATGTTTCCAGAGGGAAGCTTCTCAGGCTCATGCCATTGGGTCATCATTTTTGGAGGAATCTCTCTGATAGTGTTGTTAGAGACAAGTCATTGGAAGAGAACTATCATAAGATTTACTTTGGGAAGATTCCTTCTGATAGTGTTGTTGGGAAGGAATTATCGAGAGCGTGCTATCGGAAAGGGGCTATTGGAAGGTGCCAAGGCGATTACACTCTCTGACGAAGATTTCCCGAGGATTATTCATGATTTTGTATTGGGAATTGTGTCAATGTGTCAATGTGTTTGTAATAAAAGGAAAAGGTTTAAGAGTTTATATTCATATTAACAAAGCTTCATGTAAACACTTGTTATATCAAAAGATTTAAATCTTAATATTTTGGGGTAAACAAATCAAGCTTTATTATCCTTTGATTAATTATTTAAATTAAAGTTTGTTGGGATGAGTTTTTAGAAGGGAGATATCAGAAGATATCATACACCATCTTAGATAAGAAAACCCGAGGAAAACTTTCCAAATGGCTATCGTTTTCAACCTTGATAAAAGTGCTAACCAAAGATAATAATGATAATGCATGTAATTAATTGAAGGTATTTGGTGCAAAATCTTATCATATTATAAGAACATACCTTTTGATATAATGTCTTTAGGAAGCAATAAGTTGGGGTTATGGTTAATCAATATTCGTGGTAAGTTCATCAGGAGTAGACCATCGCGAACCCCTCGTCAGGAAAGAACAGGCTCATGGGAGAGTCCGATAGATGATATCCCAAAACGATGCATTGAATAGGTCTTCAAGCTCGAATTTTTCAGAAGAGGGAGCTTTGTAAACTAGGTTTATGATTCCAATGAGTTGAGATTTTAATAGTCTTGTCGATTTTCATAACTTGGTTTTTCCAAAGGGTTATAATGAGATATTCATTCTAAGGTAAGAGTCTAATGCATTAGCTAACTGATACGAGGCTGAAAATCTTTTTCACATGGTCAAAGTTATCATAGGGACCGTTGGGGCTTCGTATGCATAAAAATTTGAAAGGGGATACTTGTTGATCAAACACGATAGTCCCAGAGATTATAAATCTAAGACATATGCTAGATGGTACAATGAGATCCTTCCTTTGTGCATCCTACAAAGCTACGAGACCTGATCAACCACTTTGTAACCATAGTATTTGTATAAAAGTTTAGATAGGGGGGCATCAATTTCTCCCAAATTGGACAAAATTGAAAGGAATTGTTGCAACCACAACACATAGTGGAGTCACGGTAGGAGCATCGGGAAGAAGTGAAACATGTGCTCATGTATTTGAGAGGCACAATGGGTTATGGTCTGAATATCTTGCAGATGGTGGAGTGAAGTTGTAGGGGTATACAAACTCAAATTGGGAAGCAATGTAGTAGATAGGAAGAACACCTCATGTTGTTTATTTATCTTGGTATCAACAATGATATCTTGGTTTAGTAGGAAGTAGAATTCCATGGCACTTAGCTTAGCAGAGGCATAATACAGGGGAACCAGTACAACTAGTTGTAAGGCTATCTGGCTTCACAAGTAACTTGCATGATTACTTGATTGGGAGTTGGATCCGATGGTCATTTACTATGATAATCATAGTTGTATCAAACTCTCTAAGAATCTAGTGTTTCATGATAGGTCTAAGCATATAAAGATCATATACCACTTCATACCAGAGATGGTTCAGAAGGGTACAATGAAACTCCAATATATTCCCACAAATTAGCAGGTAGCTGATATTTTGACCAAGCCCTTGGAAAAAAGGAAGTTTGAGGCATTCATATAGACTTGGATTGGTATAGAATTCCTTCCTCACTAAGATGGAGTTTTGAGAATTATATCTCGAACAAGAACTTCCGTAGAGGTTCTGTGTGAACGTGGGAGACGCAGTTTGAGATATTTTCGAAAAGTGAATTTTATTTTGTAATTCACTTTAGTGAAAAAGTGAAAGTATTACTTTTAGTAGTTGAGTCTAAAAAGTGTATTTCATGTATGCATGACTTAGAGTAGGAGTAATCTCATAAATATATTAGGGTTTTGGTATTAGATAAAACTATAAAGATAGGTCAAGATAAGAGTTAAGACACACATATGAAACTTGAGCAGTTAAGCAGATTGAGCGACCGAGAGAGGGAGAGAGAGAAAGAAACTAGGAAAAAGGTATTTCCAGGTAGCAAGAAGTCTCGTATAGAGATCCACATAGTTTCACACAATCATACGGACATGAAAACATTGTTTCATATAGTCGTATGGATAGAATCGTACAAGTGTCCATACATGTCGTATTAATAGGTCATGCAGTCGTACAATAGACCATAATCTCCCAACAGGTTGTTCCACTTAGTTCGGGGTATTTTTTGGTATCCGTGTAGTGTTGTTTTTTGGATAGCTTGTGGAGGTTTACTTATAAGTTTTTCAAAGGAATGAAAATTTATTTTTGAATGAGTAATTACATGTGTTGTGTGAAATTGATTTTTTTCCTTCTGTTATATGATTTCTAACTATATTGTGATTAATGTTATGCTCTTAAATTTATTTATGAAAAAATAAAATTCATTAGTCTACTTGTTTGATTGAGATCATAAGGACTTTAGTCACCTATGGCTGCGATTTTCACAATTAAGGACTTAAAGAAAGAAAATGATAGTAAAGGGGAGTTGGGAATTTGTGAGTCAAAGGAAGATTTGAAAAAGAAAGATGAAGAAATTAAAAGGCTATGTACGCATAATCAAGAAATTCTTAATTATGTTAAGAAAAGGAAGTTACATGAGTTTGCATCAAAGAATAGTCATGAAGATATTACCACAAAAAATTGAAGAGGAAATTTGTAAGAAAGTTGAAGAATTCCTAAATTTTAATGAGGTAAAATAAAAAAAATGCAATATAGAATTGAAGACATATCGAAACCAATATTCAATAGGAAAATATCCAAGTCCAACAATTACTACATATTGGAGAAGTTACAATGACAATACATGGAATTGAAGAAAAGAAAATTGTGCAATAATCAACCATCAAGAATTAAGAGTGAAAATAATTGAGTTTAGATGGAATGATCCTTTTTCAATGCACCAATATTGTTAAGGCTTCAAATGTCATATCACCTTGCATCCTCAACCTTATATAATAGATGACAATTCGAAAAGATGGCTCATTCTGTGAGGAGAAGTTTTTATATTGCCTATGCTTTGAGGACAAATCATTTTTAAGAGGGGAAGACTTCTAATATACCTAAAGTATATTACATTTATTTAAATAATATAATAAATAAATATCATGTCATAATAGTCATAAGGAGAATATCTTTTAATAATAGTTATAATACAATTATTATGTAATGTAGTCATTACTATGTAATAATCATAAGAAACTACCTTTTTCAAGGACATGACCTAAACCAACTAGTGAAAATATTGGTAGCCATGTACTACATTGAAATTGGTTTCTTTAGACATTCTAGATTAATTACTAAATGAATGGGAAACACATTGATAAGTGGGATAACACGGACTCAACGATACCCTAGAAAGGTGTGAATGGGACACCAAAAGTTGACTACAGATCATCCAATGTTGCTTAGTGTGTCACATAAGGCTATTATAAATACCGAATGTTCCACCAAGTTTTTGGGATGGGGGAGTGTGGGAGGGGGGAGACCCACATGGGGAATGTGTAGGAGCACTCCCAAGTTTTAGGGAAATTCAATGGGGACAAGGGGTCCATAGTACAGTGGTTCCCATCTCTAAAATTATAAAATTAAAATAATAATGATAAAATCTCAACAAGAACATTTCATCCCATGCAAATTCATCATTGTGCAATCCAATGGAAACATTATCTAACATTCTCAAAATTGTTAAGTCTATTTTATTCTGAATGGGATATGAAATTCTATTTTCTCCATATGAAGTCTCATTAGGTTGGAAAAATTAATGACAATGTTAAAAATTTAAGTAAAAGTTGACATTCTCCTTTATCTTACTTTTTCTATCCTTTTGTTTTAAGAATTTAATATTACCATTAATTACCAAAGTTACAAACTCTTCAAAGCTCTCCTTTATCTTAAGTTTCTATCATTTTACTTTAAAAATTTAATATTACCATTAATTACCAAGGTTGCAAACTCCTCAAAACTCTATCATCTATCTTTATTATATCTTAAAGAGTTATTGAACCAAAAAAAAATCTAAAATCTAAGTTCCAAACATCTTTTTGGAGACTCCTAAGGATCCTCTTTTTGGGTTTTCCAAAAGAAGGACATGGGAAAATATTTCCTCGAACATTTCCCCAAGCGCTCCACCCCTAGAGCATTAGAGCGTGGAAAATGTGGAAGCTAGTGGAATAGTATAAATACCTTGTATCTCTTCTCTATTTATCATTAATATTTAGTATAAAGGTGGCGCAATATTTGTGTTTTTAAGGAATACTTGAATAATTTATTGTGACATTGCAATGATCCATTTTTATTATACCTAAAAATAAAATAGTAATAATAAAAATAAAATCAACTCAATTAATATATATATAAATTTATATATATATATATTTAATAACATGTAAATTTATGTAAATTTATATATATATATATATATATATATATATATATATATANATTAGAAATTTAGAAATTTACATATTAGAGAGAGGCATGGAAATTTACATATATTGGTAGCGAGAGGCATGGAAATTTATATATATGTATATTTGTAGAGAGAGGCATGGTTAGAAGTTGGGACTGGTAGAAGAGTACTCTTGTTTTTGAATTGAAGAATGTGGAGAGATGTAGGACTCTTGTTATTTTGGGCCATTACAAGTAAAACGAACTCCGAATCCCAATAGCAGAGATCGAATCCAACCACCATATGGTGAAAAATCACCCATTAGACAGTCACATGTCTCCTGGAAAGCTGAGAAAGCTGCGCCCTACATGCTGTTCCCATTCTGAAAATAGAAATATGAGTCTACTGTACCTTTCAACTGTCTGATCATGCATGAGTTCACTGTTGTTCATCCACTACATGCAACATTCATCCACTACATGCAACAGTCTGAGTAAAATATAGGGTGCGTTCATCCAGCTGATCCAAACAGTCATGACGCTAAGTTTCTGCTACTTCAAACCCGAACTTAAACTTCAATTAACCTGTTCTTACTTGCATGAGATAGCCCACGGGCCACCATACACTGAACCACTAACTTTGATTTATTTTAGCAAATCTGCAAGCAATTCATCAGCCAGTTCGAACCAACCCCTATCTGATAATATTCCTTCTATCTATGACTTGCTACACGAGTTTCCAGCCACTGATCTGCTCTGTTCCAACTGTCTCCTATCCGGACTAGTGCGTCCTACGTCTCATGACAGTTTAGTAGCAGAAAAACTTCCAATTGCTAATACACCATCTGTTGTACCAAAAATAGAAAGCAACTTTACTTAGCTGCGCCTCCTTGCATGAAAAATACTCAAGATAACAACCTCCCATCTGCTGTTTCAGAAATAGCACATAAGTTAACTTTTCTGCGCCATCCTTCTAGTGTCTATCAATAGTACAGAAGTCTGAGAATAACAAACTGAACAACGTTCTCCATGCTGCTGGGCCTCTTTCCTGTATGAATGATAACACAAAACAGTCACCATGAACCATTCCTTGTTTTGGAGTTCAAAAAAGCAAAGTTAGTGGTGACAAGTGTGCCTATCTTCAAGCCTAAAAGCATCTTGCATCAAGGACACAGGTAGTAGTATCTTTCCTCTGCTATTCCACCTCTAGAATCTACTAAGTGAAACGCCATCTTTATGAGCAGCAACAAAGTACCGTATTTTCCTTCAAACTGCTTGCATTCTCCTCCACTGGCTGTGCTACTGCTGTTTTGATATACCTCTTACAAACTGCCTTCTCCATCTCTGAAATATTTTCTATATCACCTACTTGTAGACAGCATAGGCAATGATCCTGTGCACACCATATTGGCATATAGACTCAGCATGCTAGCACCCTGTAGGTCGTGGGAATGAAATCTCAATGGCCTAATCGAGAGTCCTAAATGGTTTGCCAAAGTATCCAGACTACAGTCACCTCATCAACGACGTTTTTAGATGAAGAAAAACCCAGCAGTATATTTACTTTAATGAGTATTCTGGCACAACTGTATCTACTGACTCATCTTTATTTGCAGATTTTACATTACCTTGTATTGACCAGGAATATGCAGCAAGCCAATGTGGGTTTGATCACTGCCATTTAACTCTGATTTCTGTTGAATGTGATGATTTGTCTGATCATAAAATGCTGATGTTTCACGTACTTCACAATGGTTATTGTAGGCTGCTTTTACAGGCATAGTGAATCCTCTGTAATAGATTGTAAGCAGCTCCAATCTCCTCCTATGATCAAGGATAACAAGTGACCATGCATGATGCTGCTGTCTAAAAGTCTAAACTGCTGATAGAAAAACAAAATCACTGCTGCAGCTGCCCCGGAAATCAGCATCTGTGCCTTGGGGTGGGTGGTTTTACGTTAGCACATAGCCAGCGTATTTGTGCATATCAAGTTGATGATACCGTTGCAGGTGGTAAACATTCCTAACTACTGCTATCTATTCTAAGAAGATTGCTAGCTATACAACGTATCAAGAACATTTATAGTCGAGTGTTTTCAGGTTAGTATGGCATCCTTACTTCAATGGTGTAGGGGATTTATAGTTTTTAGAATAATGGATCAAAAAAAAATTAGAAGCTGGTCTACTGAGGGTAGCTTAATTCTACCTTTAGATATCTATTTTATTTCTATGATGAAATACATGATCAAAACTTGTTCAGGATTAGGAATTGGGAATAGACTCAAACTTCTTAAATGCTTTGGCACTCTATTTCATTTCTTTTGCATCCGCTATATTCTCTGACTTCTAACAGATTTATGACTATTATTGAGCATTGCCCCTGTTGCAGGCGCTTGATATGGATTCTGAATCACTGTCATCACACATTTTGTCCACTTCTGCTCAGGATTCTACGGAGTCTCCTGCCTCCGGAGAGGTGAATG
>SNQJ01S0017414.1:40250-68010 GCA_010110895.2 Picea sitchensis
GGTGCAACCACCCAGCCCGCAAGAATGGCACACGAGTAAATCCGGGTGAGAATCGAACATGAGACTTCATTTTACAAATTTCCTTCCATTTACACGGCACTTGCCAATCCGTCTACACCCGTGCGGGTTGGTTTTAATTGTTATTATTATCATTATTATTTTTCTATTTTTTATGTTCATTTCTCTACTTAAGGTTAGTTATATAATGTTTTTGTAGAATTGTAGCAAGAAGTTATACAACTTTAAACTAGTTATCAATTTCTCTGATTTATTATTTTTGTTGTGAACATCCAACTTTTGCTAAGTTTAGTGGAATTAACCCAACATGAAAACGCAAATGGAGGAATCAAATTATAGCAAAGATAACATCAATTTTCCATCCATTTTCTTATTTTTTGTTCACGTGGAAAAAGTGTTGGAATTCTTATTGTATGCATATCCTTTGCACACATTGATCTACCCTATCTTTAAATATGGGAATCCTTGCACCATGTCTTTCAAGAGAGGAATATTTTCATAGTGCAAGTGACCAAGAAGTTTGTGCCACTATCATGCACTAAAGCCTCGAGTTTGTAGTATCAGTGAAGATCTTATAAATATATCCTTCATGTACTCCTTTGGAAAAATATTGAGGAAGTTCTTCATTGTAGTCTTTTATGGTGCACTATTGATCAGTGAAGTCAATTATACACTCCATATTTGTAATTGCCTAAACAAAAAAGATTATTTTTTAATCTTGGCACAAAAGAACATCAATCAAATTGTAAACATCCCCTAAAGGAAACCTGAAGGAGATGGTGTTGATTCCAATCATGCCCCAATGATTAATCCCCTCCATTTGTATGCTCACATCTGGTTATTGAAATTTGTTGAATGTCATATGTCATGATGCTCCATTTTCCACATACCAACCAACACCATAAGTGGTATGGATAGAAATGCGTGAAACCATAGAGAAAGTGATTTCAAACTTAGGTGCAAGCTCCCCACTCTCACAGAAGTATCTGCACTCCATGCACATCACCTCTCCATATGCATATCATTTCCTTCTCTTCTCTAGATATTGATTAGAAAAGTACAATTTCTTGTGACACTTATAACACATCACATGACTTCAACACTTAGTAGCATGATTTGAAGATTTCATCTCCTCCTTCCTACCCTTCGCAAGTTCCCTTTATTTTCCACATTTCCTCACCTTTCTGATAAATGTAAGGGCTTGCTACTATTCTCTTCATGTTGGCATTGTTTCTTGCCTTGTTTATTCTTGGACAAAGATGTCTCAAAGTTTCTAATAAATTGGAAGGTTTTCCTAAGAACACACCTTGAACAAAGGCATCCCAAACATGAGAGAAACCATTGAGTGGAATAGGCACTAATTCCTCATCATCTTCATACCAAAAACAAAGCACTAATATCTAAGCTTAGTGATCTTCATAAGATAACTCACCATGGAGTTTGAATTACTCATGTGTGTTCGAGTGAGCTTGTTTTTCAAAATCATCTCCATGGGAATGTTAACACTCTAATACAAAGTTGCCAATGCATTGAACATTTCTTTTGCTAATTTCCTTGTGATGTGAGGAATCAAGGGATCCTTCATGGAGTCCAGAAGAATCATCTTTTTCTTAGCAACCCTCTATATGTGTGAAGATAATCATTGATGATTGGTAGAAGCTGTGACTTTGCTTTGGACTATGGCCCAATGATTAATCCCCTCACCAAGAATCTACACCCTGCACTTCCAAGGGATGAAATTGGAGAATCCTTCTAATTAATCACACCCTTTAATACTCGACATTTCGAATTTTGTCATTTCTACAATGCCTTGAATCATAACTTAAATAAAAATATCCACACCAAAATCAACAATCTATCACAACTTCAATTTCCCCTACCTAGACATAAAAAATAGTTCAATATCTTACAGGGCCTTGTGCCTTTCTTAGGGATGGATTGCTCCTATCATTAGAGTTTGTTAGGCATCATACCCACTAAAATGATTCATCGTCAACTCCTCATAGGGAGATTCCATCTCCATTCATTGGACAAAATAATTTCAATGGTTCAACTCTAATACCATGTTGAGGAACACACATGGACGAGTTAGGGATCGAAACCATGACCTTCTAAATATCGGTTGTGGAAATATACTACTGAGATACCAATGCACATATTCGAGAGGGTGGCTTGACCACCGACATCTCCCCTAAATCCACACACCAACTTGAGAAAACATATGCCTATGTGGCCCCAAATCCATGTTAAATATCTAATTTTTGGTAGAAAAATTGCATTCAAATATTTTACCTAACTATTGATACTGAAAATGTAAATAAACATCAATCAGAAGTTTGAAGTTTCGAAAACTAAAAGTACGAGACAATAGACGAGAAGTGTATACATTACATATCAAAGTCTTGGAGCAATCCAGCGAGTGACAAAGCATAAATGGGAAACACTATATCTACAAATCAAAATCAACAAGCTAGAAATCTACAAATCAAAATCAGCAAGCAACCCTCTTCATGTGAAAAGATAATCATTGAGGATTGGTAGGAATTGTGACTTTACCTTGGAAAATGGCCCAATGATTAATACCCTCTATTGTAATCTAGGGAAAAGTAGGGAGAGTTATCGGTAGATCCTTACATAGACATCATAGAGATACATGCATACACATAGACAAAGATAAAGGCATACACAAGTAATGAGAGCCCAAAGAAAAGTATTTTTATTATATGATATAAAAATATAACACAATTGTATACAACCTCTCGCATGAATTTATTTGAGCCTTCGTGTGCTTGTCTATTTATACCTCTTTCAGGAAGTTGTAACTACTTAACTTCCTGGGTTGGTCGGTTAACAGGTACTCTGACCGACCTCTACTTATGACTACGTCGGTCGATCAAGAATTTCTTAGTCAACTGTTAGTTCTAGTCGACAGAGTCGACTAGCCCTTACAACATCTCCCCCCACCTCAATTCCTCGCTCGTCCCAAGCAAGTGGGGGTTATACAAAATATTTTTTCATACTTTGATTACAAAATTACAATATTGAGAAGTAGAAGACGAAGAGAGAAAGAGAAACATGTAAGAAGATGAGACAAAATATTCATATGGTGGGCCAACTTAAATTACTATTTCCAACTTATTTGTTGTGCCTGGATTTCCCCCTCTAGTTTCGTCGACTTCCTTGCTCTTTGTTTGTTGGATGAAGTCACACCATGTGTTGATCACCTATTGTTCTTCCATATTTAGTATTTTCCACTGGGAAATCAAGTTGAATTTCTCTGCTATACTTGATGTCTGAAATGTACCCGACTCTTGGTAAAATTGTTGTTCTGTGGCTTGCATTTTATATATGAGTTGGTTGAGGCGACTGGCTACTTGGTCGGTTTCCAACTGCACTATGTGTCCCTCCTTCTTCCATTCATGTTCATGTTGTGATAGTTGTAGCTCAGTTACTTTTTCTTTTGCCAGATGTGTGGTGAGGGATTCTTTTATTTTTCTATCAGTAGCCAAGTTTATTTCTCTTTCTATAATGTCAACTGCAGCCTTTCGTATCTGACATTTACTGAATGCATCTGCAAAATGGGTCGGCCATTCACTTACCACATAATTCAGTGTGCTAGATTTTTTTCTTAATTTATCTATGTTATGCTTAAATCCTTTCAGATTATTTCGCTTTGTTTCTAAGGTTGCATCAATCTGCTCCTAAGTTGTTTGAATTTCCTTGGCAGCTAACTCATGTTGTTGTTCGACTTCTTCTTTTTATTTTTTCAGAGACACTACTTATTGTTGGTAGTTTGTACTGGTTTTTATCATTATGTCGATTAGCTCTTTAAATCCTTCTAGGGGGTACTATGCTTCTTGTATCTGTTATATCCCCTCATGCAACCTGATTGCTTCTCTGCATCCCTCCAAAATGTTATTTTTATCTTGTTTTAGTCTCTCAACCCGACTTCCTTCTTTGAGCACCTTCTTCCATCTCCTTGTTGATTCTTTTGAAATAACTCCATGTAAGTTGAATAAGTATTTGTCATAAATAGTGGTCGAGTCGAATGAGACCTCGACCGAAGAAAATGATGGAGTAGTTGTTTCGGTTGTTTTGATAGTAATCATGGGCGGCTTCCTTTTCTTTATTTTATTTGAATATTTGGACGGCTGACCATATTTTGTTACTGTATGTTGTGTCGTAGGGATGCTCTATTCACTTGTTTGATCTTTTTCTTCCTCCTCATGTTGTATGTTTTTCACCTCCATATCCACTTTGTCCTGGAGATCTGGCCCCTTTGTGTTAATATTCTCATAATCAATAGTATTTACATCAGGTAAAGGCCTCTCAGTCTGCATAGTTTCAAATCTCTCTATTTCTATGCCTAGGATGACTCTTTCTAGCTCTGCTTCCTTAGTACTCTGGCCAACCTCGACTTGATGTGTCTCAATTGTCTGAAAGACATCTTCTTTCTTATCCAATGCCTCAAACAGATGGACTGGTTGTTTTTGTGTCGGGATGGTCAGCTCGCCGACTTGTATTGATTCAAATGGATGTTTTGGTGAGGTTGGTTTTCTAGTCGACTATTGTTGTATCAACTTAGTGTCAAATTCCTTGATCGACTCCCGATGCTCCATGTTGAGAGTTTTTATCTTGACATCATCTATCTTGACTGGCTGATTTGCCTATGTTGCTTCGGATGACTCGTTGATTATGAGTTGACTCTTTTTTTATTTGTTGGAAGTTATTTTATGATCGGTACCGACTCTATTGGAGGTGATTCCCTGGTCAATTCATTTGTTTCATTGGGTGTCCTTTTCTTACCTGGTGATGCTCTTGGCCTTATTTCCCATTATGTCGTGTTTACTGTGATCTTTGTCGAGATGACATAAGTAGTTGTGCTTTCTAATTTTTTCTTCCTATTTGCCCCTCTTGTTTCAATTTTTCTAAGTGTGCCCTTGATGTTCTTGACCCATTGCTTTTGTTCCTTACCTTTCTGGAAATCCTCCTTCATTTATGGTTAGACCGAGGAACTGTATATTTTCTTCATGATAGAAGTGTCTTGTCGGGTTTCTTGTAACTTCTCGACGATCTTAGTAGTGATACTTTTCATTTTCTCTTTGATGATGGGGTCATTGAAGTCTATGCTCTTATTTGATTGCAATGTTTCTCTCCAAAACTCCTCTATGTCGATCTCTAGTACTTCTTCCTTGACAACCTTCTTCCCCTTGTTTTTTTTTGTTGGTTGCTTTCTTTTTCCTGGGGATGGATTTGCAGGTACAACTGTCAAGGCTTGTAAATCTTCGACAAAAGGAATTTGTAGAGGGTTGATTCTCTTGCTTATTCTTGCTCCCTTTCAGTCAATGGAAATACTATAGGTACCCCTATATGTTGTGCCTCATGCAGAATTTCTAAATTCTGGTTGATTTGTCTTTCCATCTCTGTGAAGATTTCTTCCATTGTCGATTGGTAGTGCAGTTATTTTGGCTCTAGTGTTGATGCGACTCCACACCACAACTTTGTGCAGTTGAGGTCGATTTGAATATGACAGGGTGTTGGAAGTTCTCAACAGAGTACTTGTTTGACTCGCCATCTGTGTGTACTATCTTTCAAAATCGCGACCCATAGTCGAAATATCTCTTGTGGTGGAAGGGAATTTGAGGTACTTCCTTGATTAGATGAGAAAACTTTGTACTTTTCCATTGTCAGTGCATTCTTAGTTTTAAATGTTGGTTCTCCGGTAGGACCATATTGTTCCATCACTAGCCATATTAGTAGTGAAGGAAATTCGATGGTCTTGCCCAAATCTTGAACTTCCTTGCAGTTGGTTATGATCATGTCGACCAAGTGTTCCACCCAATTGAAACTTTATGCATTCTGATAGACTTGAGCTATTGCTTCGACCATTGTCATATTTACGTCTGACACCCGAGATGTTGGTGTGACGTACAAAGATATTATTATTGAAGTCCAATGGGATCTTAAGTCGGTAATTTTATTGATCAACAACCTCTTAGAGTTTTGGTTGTCTCCGACCCCGTCAAAAATTGCATCTAGTCATTAGTATTGGTTGACTTTGGTACCTTGGTGCTTGTCCTTGGAATTCCCATGATTCGGTAGATGAGTCCACCGGTTATTGCATTTCTTTGATCCAACCAAAGGTATCCTTGGTGATACCGACTAACAATGACTTTTGTTGCTTCTTCCTTCCATCGACCAATGTCACCAATTTGCGAGGCACCAAGGATATGTCTAATTCATGATTTTTCTAGGAATTTGGTTTCTACTTTCCATCTACCTTCCTGCATTTCCCATTCTATGAAATTTATCCAGTGATTGCTCCAATCTTCTTCCTCCATCTTTGACTATCGAATATTCTGCATCCAGATTTGCAGCGGCATCATAGTCGTTCTGTCAAAAACTTGTCTCGGTCTTGAACCTTTTATTGACCTGCCGACTTGACCTCTCATACTTGGATTTTTGGATCTTGATTACTAGTTTTGGGCAAGGCTGGTGAATTTGCGGGTTCGCCCGACTGTGCGCTCTTCTCTATACTTAGCTATGGAGGTGAAAATAACAATGAGGCAAAGTCATAGGCTTATTCTAGATTTATAGTTGGTTGCGAGAGCGTCAGGTTCAATGCGTGCAGATGTTCTCTTATTTCACGATCTTTTGTCATAAATATTGGTGGTACGAATGAGTCGAGTGAGTGGACGTTTATATTGTTTCTCGATTAGCATTCATTTATGTCTCTTCGGTCATTAATTGAAAGATATTTTGGTTTATTTCCACACGCATCGGTGTAATCTTCAGTTGTGTGAGCGGCTACGCAACGATCACTTTCGTCATTAATGCTCTCATCAACCCTTACCTATCTAGAATTAAATTCTCTTTCTATGTGGGCATCGATGTTTCCTTGGTCGGCGTTGTCCTAGGTTCGACCGACAAGGTCTCCTCTATTTATACGTGGTTGATATGTGGGATGACCAATTGGTCTTCTTGAGCCATATTTATTATTGGAATGAATTAGTCGATGTCGTTGATGGATTTTTTGCTCGTTCATTTTGCTAAGTTTAACTAAGTCTAAATGATGTCGTTGTTTTCCATGCCAATTTGATTCATGTTCTCTTGGTTTGTGCTCACTTGATCTGCGCTCACCTGATCTACGCTCTCTTGAACCGCACTCACTTTCTCTCAGACTAATCCTTTCACTCGATTCTCTTCTTATGAGTATTTGTCGTAAGTTGGTCGATGGGGTGGAATGTCGAGAATATATTTTGTTTCTTTGTCTCGGGCTCAACCAAGGGCTACATTCTCTCTCCATTTTACTTTATTACTTCTTTTCTTTAGTGTTATGGTTTTCCTTTAAATACTTTAACTTTTTCAGTTTTCTATACCTGAATTTGTCTAATTGTTTTTTGTTTATTTATTTTAAGAAGGATTTTTTTCTCATGAGTATGATTAGTCGATTTTGTCGGTTTTTGTTGGCAATTCCCTGTTATATTTTTCCAACATGGTTCTTTTCTTTTACACCTGATACTTATTTAGACATGCACCATTAATTAATTTCTTAAATGGTTTCCCCAATAATGTTCTAATTTGGACTNAGTCGATTTTGTCGGTTTTTGTTGGCAATTCCCTGTTATATTTTTCCAACATGGTTCTTTTCTTTTACACCTGATACTTATTTAGACATGCACCATTAATTAATTTCTTAAATGGTTTCCCCAATAATGTTCTAATTTGGACTTCTCCAGTCAGTCAAATATCTTCCACCACATAAGGCCCAAGCCATGATGTTTCCAATTTTTTGGGTTTGCATTTTACATGAATGCCATATAGTAAAACCAAATCTCCCTCTTTTATGTCTTTTTTCTTTATGTGTCGATCGTACCACGCTTTCTGTTGTTGCTTCTAAACCTCTTGGTGATGTATTTTTATTAATCATTCTTATTCAAGCTTGTTTAATTCATACATTTGGCCGTTCATGCTTTTTCTCTCATCAAATTTGGTTACAGTTTCAACCCTGTCCGAATTGGTCCAAAATTGTAAAGGGATAACAACTTCTTATCTGTAGACTAGCTTGAACAGAGTCTTCCCAGACGATCGTTTGTATGTCGATCTGTATGCCTAGAGGATTGCAAGAATCTTGTCATCCCAGTCATCTTTGTTTATGCTACAAATCTTTGAGAGTCCTTTGTGTAACGTTTTGTTAAATGATTCGACTGCCATGTTTTCTTATGGGTGATAAGTTGTTATTTTCTTATGGTCGGTTAAAAACTTTTCCAGTAGGACTTTAATTGTTTCATTCACGAAGTGAGTTCCTTGGTCGCTTATTAGTGTCAACGGACAACCAAACCTTGTAATTATATTTCCGTAGATGAATTTTGTTTCTACCTCTTTAGTACAAAATTCAACTGGCTCATATTTTTCCCACTTGGTCACATATTCGACAATGATAATGATGTACTTTTCCCCAGTTCTTCTTTCCAAATTTGGAAATGGTTCGACGAAGTCGATATCCCAAATTTCAAAAGATCGATTAGAGTTTATTTAACTTAGTGGAATTTCGTTTTTCCACAAGGTTCATCCAAGCCTCTGACAACTATCACATTTTTTTACTTGATCTCGACAGTCTTTATGCAGAGTCGACCACTACATGCTTGCTTGTAGTACCTTTATGGTTGTCATGTAGGCCTGAAAATGTCCCCCAATTGCTCCTACATGGGATTCATTGATTATATCCTCCCTTTTGTGTTCTGGAACACATCTTCTTAAAACATCATCCATTCCCATTTTGCATAAATATCCGTTAATGATTGTGAACGATGCAGTTTTCCAGGATAGAACTTTCTTTTTGTTTATTGGGAGGTCCTCGGGGGCCTTTCCTTCTTCTAGGAAATTGGGAATATCTTCTAAATATTTAGGGGAAACTTCAACTATAAATAAATGTACATCTGGAAGATTGTCGTCGATGCCTATTGAATCTTCTCTTGTTTCTAGTCTTGAAAGGTGATTAGATCGGACATTGTTTTTCCCCGTCCATATGATTACATCAAATTCAAATTCCTAAAATAATAGTAACCAACAACAAATATTGCCTCGATGGACTGGTTTATTGACCAAGTATTTTAGTGCTTGATGGTCTATAAAAAAATGTGAAGGGATTTGCAGGTAAGTAGTGACAAAACTTTTGTAGAGAAAATATCATTGATAGGGATTCCCTTTCCATAGTCGAATAGTTTATTTCTGCCTTATTCAATTTTCGACATGCATACACATTTGGATGATCCATTGTGTCGTCGTATGTTTTTTATAATACCGACCCGACAACTGCATTGGACACATCGACATGGACATGAAATTTTATTGACCAGTCTGGAAATTTTAGAATGGGTGCTTCGACCAATTTCGTCTTTAAGAATTTAAAGGATTCCTGGCAGTCTTGGCTCCATTTAAATTCAACATATTTTCATAAGAGCTCATCAATTGAGAAGGTGATGTCTGAGTAGTGGTGTATAAACTTCCTATAATATCTAGTGTGTCCCAAAAAAAAATTGATTTGTTTTTTATTCACATGGGAGTTTTAGATCAAGGATAATCTTAATCTTATCCATGTCCACCTTTACCCCATATTTACATACCACATGTCCTAGCAATATTCCAATAGGTGTGGTGAATATACATTTCTTGATATTTGATGATATTTGAATTTGTCTGCAACGTTCCAGCATAAGTCGAAGCCATTGCATGTGATTTTTGAATAAACTATATATTGTCCAGTCGTCAAAGTATACAACCATGGTTTTATAGATATACTATTGAAATTCTTTAACCACTATTCTCGAAAAAACTATTAGCGCATTCTTCAGTCCAAATGGCATTACTTTGTAGGCGAAAGATCTAAATTCTGACACAAATGTTGTTTTTTCTTGATCTATTTTTTCTATTGGCACCTAGTTTTATCCTGAGAACCCATCAATGAATGAATAGAATTCGTGACCAGTGACTTTGTTGACAATTTCATCATCAAAGAGGGTGGGAAAAAGATTTGACACAATCTGTTTGTTGAGTCCCCGGAAATATACACAAATTCTTAATTTTGGGGGATCATGTTTCTTTGGTTTCACCACCATGGGACTTGCCCATTCTTCCTTCTCAATAGGGTAAATAATACCTTCTTGCAAAATTCCTTCGATCTCTTTCTGAACGATCAGTTTATATTTATGTGTTAACTTGTATGATCGGTTTTTTATTGGTTTTTCTCCTGGAATAAGTTCAATCTTCATTTCGCCCATTTCCTCTACAAGTCCTTTCAATTCCTTGTAGTCGCATACAAAAACATATTGATGCTCTTTTAGTAGATTGACTATGTTGGTTGTTTCCTTGTTGGACCAATAGTCACCTATTCGTACTATTTTTGGTCTATCATCATTTGATATGTCAAATTCCTTTGTTTTGATTTGTGCATCCATCCATTTCGGTGGCTTTGCTTCATCGAGGTGGCATTCTCCTTCTTCAATTTTTGTAAAGATTTTTGGGAAGTTGGGTTGTTCTTCATCTTCTTTTTGTTCCATAGATATACTTAGTATTGAATTCACATGATTCTGTAGTGTTGGGTGGTCGTTTTTCCACTAGAATATTTATCTTAGCCATTTTATATTTTCCATGTCGATCCTTCGTGTATTCGAGATTTATTTGTTTTCTACGAACACAAAATCGCAAGTCAATGTCAATCCTCCATCGACCAACATATTTTATTTTTCTTTCTGTACATTTGATGAAGGATTTTCTAGAAAAACATTTATCTGTTGTGTTGCATCTCTCAAGTGTTCTTCTTCTGGATTAAATTTGAAGTCTTGCACAAATTTTCTTTAATTTCAGCCCAGTTTGATGTATGGTTGCATGCTTCTTCAATCGTATACCATTTGTTTGGTATGTCATCTAATGTACTTGGAAGCATATGGGGCCATACAACTGGTAAAGGATTTTATATAAAAAAAATTATTTGTTGTGTTGCATCTCTCAAGTGTTCTTCTTCTGTATTAAATTTGAAGTCTTGCACAAACTTTTCTTTAATTTCAGCCAAGTTTGATGTATGGTCGTGGGCTTCTTCAATATTATAACATTTGTTTAGTATGTCATCTAATGTACTTGGAAACATATGGGGGCATACCCTTTCATCTTTATATCCTATTTTTCGCCACTCGCTTTCACAACATTGAATGTGTTCTACTAGGTTGTAGCTCAGTTTGAAGGTGGGAATAACTGTAGCTTTGGATAATTTCTTGTCTCTGAATCATTCAAAAAAGTATGTCGATACAGTCGTCCATGTTTGTAATCTGGGGGAATGTGTTTCCCACCATATTGCAGCTTGGCCTGTGAAGTTTTCCACAAATGTTTGTGTCCTCCCTTTCTCTCCTATGGACTTTCCCACCTCTTCGACATGGGTCGAAGGGGAATACCATTCATTGTATCATAAGGGTTTCCTTGTTTGATTGTCAGTCAGTATAAGAGTGGGAGTTTGTCGATTTAATTTTTCATATACTTTTGGTACATCCTAGATTGAGTAGCATGTTCTAAGATGTTTCTTTAGAATAATTTCAATACAACAACAATCTTTCGCATGTGCTTCATAATTTTTAATTTTCCAGTTGTATAAGGTAGAGTCAGAATTATGCTCGATCGACATGGGATATTCTCTCAAAATTTCTCCTTCTGCAGTCGGTTCTATATAATCCTTTTGTTCATTGTTTATCTAATATAGGCATGAGCTTCTTGATCTTCATCCCACAATTCCATCCATGGTTTTCCTTCCTTTGGATCGAGGGGAATGATTATTTTTCTCCCACTCCCTTTCAATTTAATTCTATCTCTTTCATGGGAGATATTTTCTTTCATTTGTCAACCCCAAGGCCGACCAAAAAGAGCTACATATGTTGGCATTCCTTCGACAATATTGATCACTTCGGAGTCAACCGAAGTTGGTATTCCCACCATTTGAGTATCTACATTTATCAATATTCCAATTGGTTCTATTAATATTTGATCATATAATTTAAGATAGTTTTGTCTGGGCTCTAAGCTAGGTCGACCCATTCGTATCCATGTTTCTCGTGGCAGAATATTGACTTGAGAAAAAAAATTGACAACCACCTAATTGACCACCATTCCCTCAATCTCCAAGTCGACTCGTTGATCGTACTATTTATTGTTATAAGAGAGGTGATTTTCACCCTTTTTCGATCTCTGACCATCTTTGTATTCATGTAATATGTTGAGTAAATCCAATAGTCTACATATTGAATGTTTTTTTTTTAGGAGCTACAAAAATTCTTGGATGGTGTCTTCATTTCAACTTCTCAAGTTTCGTTGATATTCTGTGGAGTTCTTGAAGACATTAAGAGATTCTCTCATGATTTGTTCTTATTTGTCTGTTTGGGAAGATATTATCCTTCTTTCTTTGGTAATTTTGTGGTGGAGTGCGTATATCTTGTCCTACACCTGACCTTGTAACAATATGTAATTTTTTTGAGTTCATCACATCTTCCTTGGATACTGCATGTAGTAGATTCAAATTTTTTTTTGGTATGATTTTGTCAAGTACTATCGGGAAGTCTTCTAAAGAGTGATATCCAATGCCACATATATTGCAAAATTTCAGATCGATTATATCTTTTATAGGACAATCTGGGCTGATGTGATCATCTTTCCAACAGTTGAAACAATAAGGCTATCCACGACCTTTAACTCGATCATTGAATCCACTTCAGCCTCCTCAACCTCGACCATGATCGTAGTATTCATCTCTTCAACTATAGTTGTTTGCTTGGTCGGTGGATTCTGTGTGGTAGACTATTCGTATATTATTCTAATTCTGAGCATTTAAATGGCATTCTAATGTTTGGTTATTAGAAGCTTCACATATATGACACCATTTTGTGTTTTTCAAATTATGTGGACAATCTTGTATATTGTGATTAGTTAGTCATTTGCATATGTTACAATCTCTTTGAGATTGTATTCAATGGACATCTGTTGTTGGTGTACGCTCATTGAAGGGAAAATTATCCTTTGCATGTCCTTCACCAAGGAATGTAGTGCACCATTCTTCGTTTCGTCGTATAGATAGAGTTTTTATTATTTATTGAAAATGTTCTATTTTTTCCTCAAGTCTCTCAATCGTTAAGGAATTTGACAGGCCATCATCATCTGAATCAACTCATTGTGCTTTATGTATCGCGTCTTCGTAGAATTTTATCTCGTATAAGCATATTGGAGAACATATTCTTGGTAGTATCCCGGCTACATACCACTGGACCAACAAGTTCTGATCGATTGTTGTTGGAATCTGACTTAGGAGATATTTGAATCTCTTATCATATTCTCTTACTGACTCACTTGGTAATTTTTTTTATTTCTTTTAAAAAAAATTCACCAGATGTGTGACATCCTGAATTTTAAAGAATGTTAGGAAGTTATTCTTTATTTCTACTTTTGAGCGAGTTTTATTTTCCGTGTAGTTCATGAACCATATTAAGGCGCGGTGGCGCAGATCAGCTCTGAATTGTGACATTTTCTTGTCTTTGTCTGTAATGTTAGCCACATCCCAAAACTGTTCACACATGAACCAATGGCGTTTTGGTTCCTCCTCTCCTTCATAAATCAGGATGTGGTTGAATCCCATTTTTCTTTTCTTGTTAGGAATGCTCGATTTTCTTGGTATTTGAGCTACGACAACTTTCGACTGAGTTGTCAAATCCTCTGGTAGGTTTTTATTTGCATCTGATATTGGATGGTACTCAAGGAAAAATTGTTTCTTATTGAGTATAGAAAATGCATCCTCATTTTGAGATCTTTGATATTTATATTCTACTAACCATTGTTCGAAAGGTTGTGTCGCTTCCCGACTATAATTAGTTTCTTCTCTTGAGATTAGATGTGGCAGGGGGTTCGAGTCAGTGAGATCCTTAATTTGGATAATCATAGTGTTTTCATTGGATTTTCGAGGTTTCGGATCCAAATCAGGATCCATCTTTAGGACATGAATTCTGGTTTAAAATTGAAGAGAAGAGCTTGTTATAAAAATTGAAGAGAAAGGAACCATATTTGTTGTATAAAATTCTTCTAGGGTTCTAAGTAGCCAACCTATAGGGTTCATTTCTCTTTAGTATTTATAACAATCTCTTCTCTACAATTTTAAACCATAATTCATGTCCTGAAGATGGATGTTGATTTGGATATAAAACATCGACAATCCAATGACAACATTGTGGCTTTTCCCAACATTTTTCAAAACAATCCACACCACAGAAATCTCAGCAATTGGATAATCATATTGTTGAATTCATTTCACTATGTCTCAACAATCAGTGCATCTCGTAGGTTTCCCTGGTCATCTGTTCTATACCATAATCTTGCAGATTCGTCGTTGATCTGGACTTTCCCACCTCTTTGACATGGGTCAAAGTGGCATACCATTCATTGTATCGTAAGGGTTTCCTTGTTTGATTGTTAGTCGATATAAGAGTGGGAGTTTGTYGAGTTAATTTTTCATATACTTTTGGTACATCCTASATTGAGTAGCATGTTCTAAGATGTTTCTTTGGAATAATTTCAATACAGCAGCAATATTTCGCATGTGCTTCATAATTTTTAATTTGCCAGTTRTATAAGGTAGAGTCAGAATTATGCTCGACTGACATGGGAGATTCTCTCAAAATTTCTCCTTCTGCAGTCGGTTCTATATAATCCTTTTGTTCTTTTTTTATCTAATATAGGCATGATATTCTTGATMTTCATCCCACAATTCCATCCATGGTTTTCCTTCCTTTGGATCGATGGGAATGATTATTTTTCTCCCACTCCCTTTCAATTTAATTCTATCTCTTTCAAGGGAGATAGTTTCTTTCATTCATCGGCCCCAAGGCCGAACAACAAGAGCTACATATGTTGGCATTCCTTTGACAAGGTTGATCACTTCGAAGTCGATCGAAGTCGGTATTCCCATCATTTGAGTATCTACATTTATTGATATTCCAATTGGTTCTATTAATATTTGATCATATAATTTAAGATAGTTCTGTGTGGGCTCTAAGCTAGGTCAACCCATTCGTATCCATGTTTCTCGTGGCAGAATATTGACTTGAGAACCAAAATCAACAACCACCTGATTGACCACCATTCCCTCAATATCCAAGTCGACTTGTGGATCATAATATTTACTGTTATAAGAGAGGTGATTTGCATCTTTTGTCAGTCTTTGACCATCTTTGTATTCATGTAATATGTTGAGTAAATCCAATAGTCTGCCTATTGAATGTTTTTTTTTAGGAGCTACAAAAATTCTTGGATGGTGTCTTCATTTCGACTTCTCAAGTTTTGTTGATCTTCTATGGAGTTCTTGAAGACATTCGGATCTTCTCTCATGATTTGCTCTTCTTTGTCTAGGTTTGGGAAGATATTATCCTTCTTTCTTTGGTAATTGTGTGGTGGAGTGTGAATATCTTGTCCTGCACTCGACCTTGTAACAATATGTAATTTTTTTGAGTTCATCACCTCTTCCTTGGATACTGCATGTAGTAGATTCACATTTTTTCTTGGTATGATTTTTTCGAGTACTATCAAGAAGTCTTCTAAAGAGTGATCTCCAATGCCACATATATTGCAAAATTTTAGATCAATTCTATCTTTTATAGGACAATCTAGGCTGATGTGATCATCTTTCCAACATTTGAAACAATAAGGTCGTCCACGACCTTGAACTCAACCATTGAATCCACTTCAGCCTCCTCAACCTCGACCATGATCGTAGTATCCATCTCTTCGACCATAGTTGTTTGCTTGGTCGGTGGATTCTGTGTTGTAGACTATTTGTATATTATTCTAATTATGAGAATTTATTTGGCATTCTAATGTTTGGTTATTAGAAGCTTCACAGATATGACACCATTTTGTGTTTTTCAAATTATGTGGACAATCTTGTATATTGTGATCAGTTAGGAATTCACATATGTTACAATATCTTTGACCTTGTATTCAATGGACGTCTATTGTTGGTGTACGCTCATTGAGGGGACAATTATCCTTTGCATATCCTTCACCAAGGAATGTAGTGCACCATACTTTGTTTCGTCGTATAGATGGATTTTTATTTTTTTATTGAAAATGTTCTATTTTTTCCTCAAGTCTCTCAATCGTTGAGGAAGTCGACGAGCCATCATCATCTTAATCAAATCATTGTGATTTATTTATCGCGTCTTCATAGATGGTTATCTCGTATAAGCATAGTGAAGAATAGATTCTTGGCAGTATCTCATCTACATACAACTGGACCAACAAGTTCTGATCGATTGTTGTTGGAATCTGACATAGGAGATATTTGAATCTCTTATCATATTCTCTTACTGACTCACCTGGTATTTTTTTTATTTCTTTTAAATTTTGTGTCACCAAATGTGTGACATCCTAGATTTTAAATAATGTTAAGAAGTTATTCTTTATTTCTACTTTTGAGCGAGTTTTATTTTTCGTGTAGTTCATGAACCATGTTAAGGCGCAGTGGCGTAGATCAGCTCTGAATTGTGCCATTTGCTTGTATTCGTCTGTAATGTCAGCCACATCCCAAAAAATTTCACACATGAACCAATGGTGTTTTGGGTCCTCCTCTCCTTCATAAATCAGGATGTGGTTGAATCCCATTTTTCTTTTCTTGCTAGGAATTCTCGATTTTCTTGGTATTTGAGCTACGACAACTTTCAACTGAGCTGTCGAATCCTATGGTAGGTATTTATTTGAATCTGATATTGGATGGTACTCAAGGAAAAATTGTTTCTTCTTGAGTATAGAAAATGCATCCTCGGTTTGAGATCTTTGATATTTATATTCTACTAACCATCATTCCAAAGGTTGTGTCGCTTCCCGATTATAATTAGTTTCTTCTCTTGAGATTAGATGTGGCAAGGGGTTCAAGTCAGTGAGATCCTTAATTTGGATAAGCATAGTGTTTTCATTGGATTTTCAAAGTTTCGGATCCAAATCAGGATCCATCTTCAGGACATGAATTCTGGTTTAAAATTGAAGAGAAGAGCTTGTTATAAATATTGAAGAGAAAGGAACCATATTTGTTGTATAAAATTCCGCTAGGGTTCTAACTAGCCGGCCTATAGGGTTCCTTTCTCTTTAGTATTTATAACAAGATCTTATCTACAATTTTAAACCAGACTTAATGTCCTGAAGATGGTTCCTGATTTGGATCTAAAACATCGACAATCCAATGAAAACATTGTGGTTTTTCCAAACATTTTTGAAAACAATCTACACCACAGAAATCTCAGCAATTGGATAATCATATTGTCGAATTCATTTCACTGTGTCTCAACAATCAGTGCATCTCATAGGTTTCCTTGGTCATCTGTTCTATACCATAATCTTTCATATCGGTCGTTGATCTGGACTTTCCCACCTCTTCGACATGGGTCGAAGGGGCATACCATTCATTGTATCGTAAGAGTTTCCTTATTTGATTGTGTGTCGGTATAAGAGTGGGGGTTTGTCGAGTTAATTTTTCATATACTTTTTCTATATGAACCTGACTGTACAGTCTGTATAGTGCCACGTAGTAGTTGACTGTACAGACCATACAGCTAACGTGGCAAGCACAGTTGGCATCTTCTGAAGGTGACATGTGGCAGGCTAAATGGGCATACAAATGCTGACGTGGATAGGTACAGAGGACCAATCAGGGAGTGACATGTGTCACCCTTGCAGTCATGACATGTGGCACGTCCATACATATGGCATGGCACATCCGTACAGATGATGTGGCATGCCCATACGATGACACATGGCAGGCGGTGACTGAGCGAGTATGCTAACATGGTAGGTGATGTGGCTGACACCTGGGCAGATAGCTGGTCGAATGAGTTTGTGACACGTAGCAGATTATGTGGGAGAATGTTGGGGTGCCATGTGGCCCATACATGGATTGTCACATGGAACCCATTCATTGGCTAAAGTTCATTTGAAAAAAAAAATGGAGTGTACTGGATTCGACCGTGAGACCTCCCACTGGGCAAGTGACTTGGCAAGGTCGGGTCTACCAACTCGCCCGTCGTTGGATCTTGTTAGATATATGGCTTTATTGATATATATGTTGTAATATATGGTATGACCAAGAGGAAAAGGGTTGGGGCCTAGCCCCGAGCCCTCGGCGCAAAACTATATGTGACCACATACATATAACCTATGGATTATTCCACGCACGGGGTTTAAAACGTTGGCCCAAATGTTATGGATTAGCCACAGTTCCGGAAACCATCCCCATATGACTCTATTTGGTGTTGATTTTTAGGGTTATCCCCGGTTGGTCGGGATAGCCCGTTGACCAGGGTTCTTAACCCTGGGCTAATTCGTTGGGTTCTTAACTAAACACAGCACGCTCTTGGAGGACATGTCCACATGGCCTTTACTGCTACCAGGAGATGAGAAGTAATGTAACACCCTGTTTCCCCCAGTCTGTAAAAATAACTATACTGGCCAAGAACTATGGCAGACTCAAATAAGTGAATGTGTGATTTTGAATGGACCTTAGTATAAAAGGTCAACGAATGTAAATAATGTTATGAATATATGTTGCAGGACTACTGGGAGGGGGATGTGTTGAAAAGATACCACGATGGCTAATGAAAGGTGGTGGAAGGCACCTGGAATGGTGGCATTAACTTCCATAGAAACAAATACCATATTTGGTCTTCACTGGCCCGAAGATCAAGAGCAACTCGCTAGCCCCAAAATGAATTACTCGTCAGGTTGGTAGGTGAAGAGGCTCCTCATGAGTTAATGAGGGACGGGGATGAACTGCCCATCCGTGGAAGCCTCAGACCTGACCACCGCGAGGAAGTTCGTTCCACACACAACCTTGTCGAAAAAGAAAAGGCAGGAAAGAGGTGTGGAAGGATTCAGTCACGACAGAGATTGCAAGAGGGGAGAAATCGGAAGGACTCTGGAAAAATATATAGGGTGATTGATAAGAAGAGAAGAAGGGGAGTAACCTTCATTCTCGACTTCTGACGAACAGAGACTCGGTCTCACAGCATCGTGGTCTAAGCTCGGGGGTGGCTAGTGGTAAATCCATTCGGAATCGTTGAGCCTACGGTTGGGTGGAAACGAGCACCCCTCTCAGCAGTTGCATCAAACCTAGTGTTTTTCTAATAAGTGTTATATCTCGTATCTTGAAATTAATATTTTGACATGTATGCTCATGGTTTGTGCAATTATGAATGGTTTTAGTATAAGACTGTTTGTATGGTGTTTTGATCAGAAATAGTGGTTGCATGCTTATATTGTAAAGAACACCTCTGTCTTACGTAAAAATATACATACATNTGAAGGGATTCAGTTTTCAAGGTTGTTCTCGAAAAACTTATTCCCTTATTTGTCATAAGTACTGCCCTGGATAGATCTCCTCACAGGGACACCCTTTTGAAAGTTTATCCAAGGATCTACTGGAGGATTTTATGGCGTAAGTATCAAAAACCCTGCACGAGAGAGAATGGTCCTTTTGACTTCGACATTTCGGTGTTTCGGCATCCAGAATATCCAAGGGCGAGTTCACTTGTAGTCACCAGTCCCAAAATCCCGACGTGCGAAATCCCAAAAAGATAGAGTGTGGAGAAGTTATTATAGTTTGGTATTTCGGCACCCGGGGTACCTAAGTGCGGGCCCCATGTATTCGCCAATCTCGAAAACCCGACCCACGAAATCACAATGGAGGAAACCCCAAAATAGTGGAGCATGTTTAGAGTTTGGTATTTCGAAGTTTCGGCTCCCGGGAAACCCAGATGCGAGACCTCATGTCGTCGCATATCCTGAAAACCCAGTTTGCGAATTCTAGAAATTTCTTAGCGCGTATGGATTTGGTGTTTTAGTGTTTCGGTACCCGGAATACCCAAGGGCGAGTTCCCTTGCACTCACAAGTCCTGAAATCTCGACTTGTGAAATATCGAAATGGATTAGCGCATATAGATTTGACGTTTCGGTGTTTCGGTACCCAGAATACCCAAGGGCGAGTTCCCTTGCACTCACAAGTCCCGAAATCCCAACTTGCAAAATCCCAAAATGACTTAGCGCATTTAGATTCAGCGTTTCGGTGTTTCGGTACCCGAAATACCCAAGGGCGAGTTCCCTTGCACTCGCAAGTCTCGAAATCCTGACTTGCGAAATCCCAAAATAGCTTAGCGCGTATAGATTCGGCATTTCGGTGTTTTGGTACCTGGAATACCCAAGGGCGAGTTCCCTTGCACTCGCAAGCCCCAAAATCCCGACTTACGAAATCCCAAAATAGTATAGTGTATTTAGAGTCCGGTGTTTCAGAGTTTCGGCTCTCGGGAAACTCAGGTGCGAGACCTCCTGTTCTCGCATATCGCGAAATCTCGATGGATGAGATCTCGAAATGACAATAGCATGGATGAGTTATGGTGTTTCGGTGTTTCAGCAACCAGGATACCTAAAGGTAAGATCCCTTGTACTCTCCAGTCGCGGAACCCCGAAGTATGAAACCCCGAAAAGGTATAGCGTGACTAGAATTTATTGTTTCGGTGTTTCAGCACCCGTGATATCTAGAGGAAAGTCTCTTGTACTCGCCAGTCCTGAAATCCTGACTTGTGAAACCCCGAAATGGCTTAGTGTGTCTAGAGTTTGGATGTTTCGGAGTTTCGGCACCCGAGAAACCCAGATGCGAGACCTCCTGTCTTCGCGTAGCCCGAAATCCTGACTTATGAAATCCCGAAATGATAGAGCGTGGACAAGTTATGATGTTTCGGAGTTTCGGCTCCCGGGAAACCCAGGTGTGAAACCCTCCTGTCCTCGCATATCACGAAATCCCGATAGGCGAAATCCCAAAATGGATTAGCACACATGGTTTTGGTGTTTCGACGTTTCGGTATCCGGGATCTCCAAAGGTCAGTTTCCCTTCTGTTCGCTAGACATGAAATTCTGATGGATGAAACCCCGAAATGAGTTTGGCAGATATAGGGTCTTTGGTGTTTCGGCACCTGGGAAACTGAAGGGTAGGAGTCCCTCGCCCTCTTATACCGTGAAAACCCGATATGTGAAACCCCAAAAGGTGGAATTCCAAGCTTCAATCCGAGGCGTTATTAATTGTGACGAATTGTTGGTTCCCTTCGGCTTTCGGCACCTCGAAAGCCAGGGAACCGAGAATACATGCTTCGCGATTTCCCGAATCGCGAAAGCCAGGAGCACCTCTCTGGTAAGGTCTTTGGTCATTGTCGATGATCATATGGGTACGGATAAGGGATGGTAGGGTCTGCAACAAGCCCCATAGGAATTCGAGGATTCTATTCCTCGGAGAAGAGAAGGAAAAGCCGAAATTATTTTTTTGTCCTCCATAGTGGGTGTGTTACAAGTAAAGGGCCAGCACATGGGCGCTTTGCCACATAAAGCGATTTGATATGAATAGGATCTAGTGTTTAGGGGGTTGCGCCCTATTCAAATGAAAAAGTGGATTATGAACTATATATTTGTGATTTTTATTGATTTATATGAATATTTGGAGATTTTGGGCCATTATTGGGAGATATTAGGCCCTTTTTTAGGCCAAATATTGGGGGGAAGTTAGGATATGGTCACCAACCTCAGATATATATAAACCAGACCTTCTTGAGGCCATGGGAGGAGGTTCAGAATAGTTTTATGCCTCCATATTTTTTATCCAAAGCCATTGTCATGCAAGGAAACTATTAAGGAGCGCACCTTTGTGAGCCATTTCTGGGAGCTCCGTTCATCCGATTTGGGTGCCGTCAGTTTTGATGGGTTCATGATATCTGATAGAACACGAAATGGACACTGTTTTAATCCATTGGCACTTTCATGATGTACATTTAAATCTTTGAACATAAATAAGAAAGCCTCACCCACTGAGACAAGGCCCGAAGACGTAGGCGAGATTGTCGAACTCTGTTATCACATTGGTGTCTATGGTTTTTTGTTGTTTATGCTTTACTTCAGATCTATATATGTGTATATGGGTGTTATGTTTTCTCACCATTTTTTCCTCTTTTATTAAGCTTCCTAAATGGTTAATTAACACATGCATTAATAACTCAACCATTGTCGTGTAAAAGATCTTTTAGGATCAAGTGGTATCAGAGCTAGTTGACGTTTGGAATTTGAGTTTGCATGTTAACCAAGGAAGAGCTCATCTCAAGGGAGAAAATGGCATCTACATGAGGTCTTTCACAAGATGAAAAGGATATGCAAAAAACTCTCCTTTCCATGTCCGAGATGGTGAAAGTGTTGTATGAAGACTACTTGTAACGAAAGAGAACAGTTCAAGAGAAAGATTCAAAGAACAACAAAGGAAAAGAAGGATTGAAGGAAGTGCCTTCTACATTTGTTTCAGAAAACATCTCTGATGCAAATCAAAACATCGAATGCAAATCAAAACCTACCAGAGGATTTGACAGCTCAGTCGAAAGTTGTCGTAGCTCAAATACCAAGAAAATCGAGCATTCCTAACTAGAAAAGAAAAATGGGATTCAACCACATCCTGATTTATGAAGGAGAGGAGGACCCAAAATGCCATTGGTTCATGTGTGAAAATTTTTGGGATGTGGCTAACATTACAGACAAAGACAAGAAAATGTCACAATTCAGAGCTAATATGTGCCACTGCGCCTTAACATGGTTCATGAACTACACGAAAAATAAAACTCGCTCAAAAGTAGAAATAAAGAATAACTTCCTAACATTATTTAAAATCCAGGATGTCACACATCTAGCGACACAAAAGTTAAAAGAAATAAAAAAAAATACCGGGTGATTCAGTAAGAGAATATGATAAGAGATTCAAATATCTCCTAAGTCAGATTCCAACAACAATCGATCAGAACTTATTAGTCCAGTGGTATGTAGTCGGGATACTGCCAAGAATTTGTTCTTCGCTACGCTTATACGAGATAACCAGCTATGAAGACGCGATACATAAAGAACAATGAGATGATGATGGATCATTTTGGTATATGAACCCATGACCTCCCAAATATCAATTGGGGCACTCTACTATCAAGCTACCAACGCACATATTTGAGTATTTTATGGAGGGTGGCTTGACCACCAACATCTCCCCTCGATCCACACACCAACTTGAGAAAACCTATGCATGTGTGGCCCTAAATCCATGTTAAATATATAATTCATGATGGAAAATTTGCATTGAAAGATTTTACCTAACCATTAATACTGAAAGGGTAAAGAAACATCAATCAAAATTTCAAAGTTTTGAAGTGAATAGTGATTATATATTAGGGAACTGATGGTGCTAAGAGTTGTATTAAGTATTATAATCACATATTTGTGTCCCAACTAAGGTTGCAGACACTTGAGTCTTGCAACCACCCCTGCCTCTACCTTGGATGAGACTTCATATGCTTTGCAGGTGTTTTCGAAAGGGCTGGTAGTTAGGGTTTTGTTGGTGCACTGTTGTAGCATTGAACCCTGGGACTACCCCTGTTCCAACAAATGGTTCTGTTGCCGGGACCTAAAACTATGATTGCTGGGAACTGAGAAAGAAGAATATTTGTGCAAAGATCCACCCTGAAACTTTGAAATATCTATGCGTAGATCTATGCCCTAGCGTGCAGTATTCTACTTGACTTATAAGATCTGTGCTAAGGAAAGAAGGTCATATCTGAAAGAAAGAAACCCGATCTAAAGAAAGGATATCAGATCTGAGGGAAAGAGGCAAGATATGAATGCTTGGCACTCTAATAAAGGTAAGAATAAAAGAGGTAAGATCTGTAAGCTTTGTGCTCTGATAAAGGTAAGAATAGTTAAAAAGTTTTAGATCTGAAAGCTTTGTGCTCTATAAAAGTAAGATAAGTAGAAATTTTTGTTTCTAGAGTATGGATCTAGGTATGATTGATAGATTTTGTCCTAGCTTAAAAACTAGGGCACTAATAGATAAAAGAAGGTTCGATATGAATAGATCTGATAAGAATCATGAAATATATGTTATACCTGTGCATAGAAAAGATGTTTGGACTAACAAATGGATGCAGGATACTAGAAAGAATTTGTTGCAGGTTAGCTCATACGATCCCAGCACGCAGTACAAAAGAGGTTGGGGATAATATAAAAGAAAGAGAGGATTAACCCTCTATTATAGTTGCAGAAGACTGGGACATATGGCTAAGGAATGCCCTGGAAGAACACCTAGTTGTCTTTGTTGTAAGGCTATGGACCATGAAGTGTTGGATTGCCCTAGAATGATCACTAAGCTTCAAAGAATGACTCTGAACTAGGAGAACCCTAAGATAGATCTAGAAACTAAGACTACAGCAGAATCCCAGAAAGAATCAGAGAAGGTATTATTATAGATGAAAGACATCTTAGATGACCATCGACATGTTAGACTATCACATATTTTGAAAGATAAAGAATGCATTGAAGAAAGAATAGGGGACTTCGACATTGACTGTGTTCTAGATGAGGAAACACAAGTGAATATCATGACAGAAAGAACTTGGGAAGCTATAGGAAGGCCTGCTATGATCCCTTCACTAGGAGGAATAGGGTTATTCAAGGGAAAGATGGTAAACTTATGTGGGAGACTCGCTCAGATATCTATGAACGTTAATGTAACTTCGACAGAGGAAGACTTTGAGATTATTAAGTTTATTGAAGACAATGCCTCGTTTACCATGCTAATAGGAAAACCTTGGATTGACAGAGCTCAAGCCAGACGAAAGGAAGAAGAAGAATCTTTGGAGCAAAAGAAACAAGACTTAAAATATTTCATGGCTAGAAGGATCGCACAATTGATTGAAGAAAAGGAGAACATATCAAAGCTATTTTTCACTAGAAACACTGATGTCGAAGCTGCAAGAACTTTAGGAGACCCACAGAAGACTGAAGTACTTACTCCAGATAAAGAAAAGGTATTACCCCTAAATCCTAGGAAAGAATCTCAACAACACGCAGTGACTGTGTTAAGAGACGATAAGACTCGAAATGGAAAAGAGAATATCGAGACGAGGCTCACTGGAAAGAAGGCTAGAAAGCTAAGTAAGAAGAGGGCTAAGTTACAAAATATTTCAGAGAGAGATTTGTAGAAAGAAAATTCACAAAATTGGAGCTTCGTTGGGATATCAGAACATCGACACATGTCACTTCGCCATGGCGAAGCAATATAGTCATTGGGGTCGATATATCCATTCAACTTCCGCCCCAAATAGACATAAAATAAATAAAGGTTCATCATCAGACGTTGGACCGTGCCATAACGGATCGAACAAGAGTTAATATGGGCTCATAACCGTTGCAAATGAACCATTTCCAAGTTTCCTACTCATTCCTTCGCGCCATGCACAAAGAAAACTTTTGCTAACTAAGAATTTGAAGCCCGCAGATTGAACGAGTTGCATACAGTGATCATTGTGCCCTTGATATTATTCCAATGCAGTGTCTAAGTCCATCGTGACCCCGATAATCTTAATCCTGAGCGCGTATGTTCGACGAGATCACCGCAGTTGAAGAATCAATGAGAAAACTTCTCCTCGACTTGATGACTAAAAGAGTCATGTCGGAGAGAGGAATGTCTACAGGTGTACAAGCATCTTTGAGGAGAGGACTATAGGCATCTTCGTCCACTTCTTGAGCCAGACCATCCCAGCCAGCCGATGAGAAACGAACGAAGCACAGAGACGATATCACAAATGCTAAATTGATCCCGAGCATCCTACCTACCTATCTACCACCTCTGAGCGACGCAATAAACTGAGATAGTGTGCCCAAATACTTTGAATACGTGTTGGTCACTGCGTACCTTCCAAAAGAAGTGTGCGCGGTTTGTGTTGACCAGAATAAGATAGTAGCGTTGAAGTTTAATGACTTCAACCTCGATGAAAGGAAGGTTTACGGCATGCTTGCCCTGCATAAGTATCTGATGAGAAAAAAAGGAAAGAACTCAAATATTACCCCTCATTAATGGACCCAGAACCTCGCGCAGTCCACCCTACTGAAATTTATGAAGATTTTCACTTCAGGCGACACCAGGAGGTGAACGCATGCGTCAATTTATTGTTGTCTTGATATCATGGAGTTTATTTGTGGTTGAACCGCCGCATTATAGTGGATTCGACATTGATCAATCAGATCATAGGGCTAAGCATGAAAGGCCCTGAACCATAGGATTTCTACCCCAGAAAGACCGCGGATCACGCTCTCGCCCAGAGGATAAAGGATACTTACGGAGATGTAGAGAAGGGAATGTGAGGCTACAAGGTAGCCTCTATCCAGAGTGACGCAGTGTGTCTGTCCTGTCAACTGGTTGCAGGGAAATTAGTTCGCAAGAACCAGCCCACCCAAGTAATCAGATTTGTAGTATACCTCGCAGGGAAGTGCGCGGAGGGCCTACACATGAATTGGGCGAAGTACTTGGTGAACCAGTTAGAACTGGACTGTAGGTAAGCGCAAGACCAAGGATATGCGTTCCACTTCAGTTGGCTTCTCATATTAATTGCATTCATCACCTAGGAGATGCCAGAAGGTGCAACCTTTCCGGACATCGAGCCCTTTGAACCACTGGCCACGAAGTTCAGTACGTTGTGGTACTCCAGCGACATGAATAAGTAGTGGAAATCAAATGTCATCTTCCACACTTATTACAACTATCTGAAGACCGCTATCCAATATGAACCTTGCATAACCCCGAACACACTCCATAGGTTTAGGCCATTGATGAAATTCAGCACGGACCTCCATTTCATCTATATCACACTACACGTTGATGAGCATAAACAACAGTTGTAGTCATACTACAAGTTGACGGAGGACGATTTAGAGGAAATAACCAAGGAATGGTCGGCAGACCTCCTCGTCCCAACAGACCCCACGGAGTTATCTAATATCGATAGTCCAGAAGCAGCGCACGATACACCTAGACCGAGCAAGACCAAGAAAAATGAAGAAGCCCCAAGATGTCCACAATACCTCGGTGAGGACTACTTCTATCTCACCTGATAAAGGAGGTGATGATCAAGAGATATATGTCACAAAAGTGGAACAAAAGAAAGTTGAAGTCACACCACCTAGAGACGAGGAGGACCCGTTGAAGAAAAGGAAGGTTTCCCCTCTAAAACCTTCCTCAAGGAAGAAATCGAAAGCAACCAGGGATAAGTTTGAGACCACCCTCACCTCAAACGACTTCGGCTTCATCGTCGCAACACTGAATGATGATTCGCTGGAGATAGCAGAGAAGAAGGAAGCTAAGTAGGATGAGTTATTCAGTTGAATCAAGGTTGAACTTCAAGAAGTGCAGCAGGCACTACAGTCCAACCGCATAGGTTCTACTGTGCCTCTATCAGAAGGAACACCGGAAATAGGAGATGATCCATCTCAACTCCACTGGATTGATGATACAGTCGAAGCTCACCTTCGATGAGCACAGGAGGAGACAGCGCAAGCCACCCAGGCTTTGGCACAAGCACATGAAGACCTTCTAGAGAAGCACAATACCGCCGAACGCGAGAAGCTTACTCTGTAAGAGAGGTTCGATGAAGAAAAATCCCAGCTACATAAAGAAAAGGAACAGTTTCTCGCAGAGAAACTCAAAGTACAGGAGATGGTCCATAGAGCACTTCGCTCTGTGATAGTCATTGAAGTAAAGGTCGAAGAATGAGTTCCACAGCAGGTGGCACAGCTCGAAAACGTAATCCAGTAGCTCCACCAGTATATAGCTGAC
>SNQJ01S0017414.1:68544-84593 GCA_010110895.2 Picea sitchensis
TGCTTGTAACCGATTGACCGAAGAATATAAAGAAGAAGAGTTGGTGGACGTAGCCCCAGGAGAGGGGTGAACCTCGTAAACATTGTGTTGTGTGCTTTGTTCTTTGTCTTGATGTGTTCATATGTTATATGCTAAAGTGATTGAATACTGTAGATTGGTGTGAATACTTTGAAGCTCTGTTATATCAGCAAAGTGAATAGTGATTATATATTAAGGAACTGACGGTGCTAAGAGTTGTATTAAGTATTATAATCACATATCTGTGTCCTAGCTAAGGTTGCAGACACTTGAGTCCTACAACCACCCCTGCCTCTACCTCGGGTGAGACTTCATCTACTTCGCAGGTGTTTCCTAAAGGGCCAGTAGTTAGGGTTTTTTTGGTGCGTTGTTGTAGCGTTGAACCCTGGGTCTACCCATGTTCCAACAATTACTAAAGTTCAACATTCATTCACCAATATAGTTGTTCCCATACCCAATATTGTAGCTTGTCATATTGGTGCACTTCTAGAAGGAAATCAGGAACACTAGTTTTCTCTGTAATGATGTTGACATGTTGAAACATGTGTCAGAATTCACCCATATTGCATGTGTGGACCTCCAGCTCAGGGGAAACAATTCAGCCAAAATTAATAAAAAAATTCAAACTTCCAAGTTCCTAAAATTGTCAAAATTGGTTTTTTGAGTTTGGGGATTCGGTTATATCATTTCCCCTTGTATTTCATGTATATATAATCCTCATAGGTTTGTGAGGGGGGCCATGATCATCATTATTTTCAATATATCTATTGGAGGGAGAGAAGAGCTTGTATGATTTAATGTAAACCAAGCTTGAATTCAAATAAATGGAAGATATTTATTACTAAATTTTGGTGCAATATTACAGCTTGATCTGATTGTCTTTAAGCAGGGTTAACCAGTGTGGAAAGGGCCCCTCATTCTAGTAACATCATTCCTCTTTCCTTTTTCTTTTATATATTGAATTGTAAGTGTGGTGTTTTAATCTGTGTGTTTCGATTGTAGTCCAATTGTTATTTGCATTTTATGATTTAAATTTGTTATCTTCCACTAGATTGATGATAATAAACACAAAGTTAATTGTTTATTTGCTTGTGCACACAATTGTGGTACTCTTCCAACCATACTTTGCATTTATTTATTCATTCTCAATCCTCTGTTATAACATATTTTTGTTTTATTATGTGTTGAATTGCAACCAGCATTAATCTAATACATTGTGTGATCCATTACAAAGTTTATGTATGGCAATTTTTTTGTACAATATATTGCAACAACTCTGTCTAAAAAAATATGTTATATATAATGAAATGCTTTGTCTCCTCTCATTGCACCTAGTTCTAAATTGCCTCCAAACACTCCCCCATTCACCCTCATTACCATTCATCGATTTCTGTCAATTAGCTCGATTCATTACTCTTCTTAATGTTCGTTATAAAAAGGGTTTTAACAGAGTGGACAATAGTATATGTTAGACTGATATTGAACATTGTTTTTATCTATTGTAAAGACACATATAAAAAAAAATGATTTCCCTTCTCACATGCATCCTTGTTCTTTCGTTTATCAATTGGGATTATCGATCTTCAAGYTTGAATTTATATAATGGATCCCATATTCCTTATTGTTCACCCATTAGTAAGAAGAATTCCCTTGTCAGTTTCTCTACTCATTCAGACTTAGATCACAAATAGAGATCGATTGCATAAAATAGTTCAACTCACCACCAATTTGTTGTGTGAAAATTTTTCCCTTAAGCTGAAAATTTGATACACAAAAACTTCAAATCATTTCCATGTCATTCTACTCATATTCTACTCTATAAATTCACTTATCTGTCAAACATTTTAAACTTCCTTACTTTTTATCTGTTTAGTCTCTTAAATCATATTCATTCTCTTTCATGTTGTTGACATGGTTGTGCTCATCTGAAGAGCAGTCTCTGAGTTCTTAATCTCATTTAATTGCAAGTCATTTCTAGTTTGTTTTTTTAATTGTTTTTTTTCTATTGGGATTTGCTTTTGCATGATTTCATTTTTATTTCCTACACTTTTATTCCAATTTAATTCCTGCACTTGGTCTTATTTCATGTAACTTGGTTCTATTTTATTCCTTGCACTTTAATTTACCATAGCTTCAATCACCAAATGAACATTAAAGGCCTAACTCGTGAGATATGGCTTTCTTGTTGATCCGAAAAGATCTTTTACACGAAAATGGTTAGTTATTAATGGATTTGTTAATTAACCATTTAGGAAGCTTAATGAAAGAGGAAAAATTGGTGAGAAAACATAACAACCATATACACATATATAGATCTGAAGTAAAGAATAAACAACAACAAACCATAGACATCAATGTGATAACGAAGTTCGGCAATCTCGCCTACGTCTTCGGGCCTTGTCTCAGTGGGTGAGGCTTTCTTATTTATGTTAGAAGATTTAAATGTACATCATGAAAGTGCCAATGTATTACAAAAATGATCTGGTCATGTTCTACCAGATCTCATGAACCCATTAAAACTGACGGCACCCAAATCAGATGAACGGAGCTCTCAGAAATGGCTCGCAAAGGTGAGCTCCTCAATAGATTCCATGCATGACAATGGCTTTGGCTCAACAATCCGGAAGAATAAACATGTTCTGAACCTCCTCCCATGGCCTCAAGAAGGCCTGGTTTATATAAATCTTAAGTTGGTAACCATCTCCCAACTTCCCCCCAAGATCTGGCCTCAAAAAGGGCCTAATATCTCCCAATAATGGCCAAAAATCTCCAAATCAGCATATGAAATCAATAAAAATCACTAATATATAGTTCATAACCCACTTTTTCATTTGAATAGGGTGCAACCCCCTAAACAATGGCTCTTGGTTGTATCAAAGCACTCCATGTGGCCAAGGGCCCATGTGTTGGCCCCTTACCTCTTGACTCCTGGTTGCAGTAAAGGCCATGTGTCCATGTCCTCCAAGTGCACGTTGTGTTTAGTTAAGAACCCAACGAATTAGCCCAGGGTTAAGCACCCTAGTCGGAGGGCTAACCCTGAAACTCAGTGCCAAATAGAATCATATGGGGATGGTTTCTGAAACCGTGGCTAATCCATAACATTTGGGCCAACGTTTTAAACCCCACATGCGGAATAAGCCATAGGTTATATGTATGTGGTCGTATGTAGTTTTGCGTCAAGTCCTGGGGGCTAGGCCCCAACCCTTTTCCAATCGGTCATACCATATATTACAACATATATACCAATAAAGCCATGTATCTAACAAGATCCAATGGCGGGCGGGTTGGTAGACCTGACCTTGTCAAGTCACTTGCTCGGTGGGAGGTCTCGTTGTCGAATTCGTTAAACTCCAATTATTTTTGCAAATAAACTTTAGCCAATGAATTGGTGCCACGTGGCATCCCATGTCTAGGCCACGTGGCACCCCACCATTCACCCACATAATCTGCTACGTGTCACAAACTCATTCGACCAGATATCTACCCAGGTGTCAGCCACATCACCAGCCCTTTTAGCATACTCGTCAGGTCACCGTCTACCACGTTTCGCCATATGGCGTGCCACATCATCTGTATGGATGTGCCATGTGTCACAACTGCAAGAGTGACACATGTCACTCCCTGATTGGTCCCTTGTATTTGTCCACATCAGTGTCCATACGCCCAATAATCCTACCACATGTCACCTCCAAAAGTTGCCAATTGTGCCTACCACGTCAGTTGTACGTTCATATGACATGCACAGTCAGCTGCCACGTGGCACTGTACAGACTGTACAGTCATCATTTTTTTTTTCTGTTTGAAAAAATGAACAGATCTCCATAACTTGATCATACAACATTTTTTTGAGCCCGTTCAAGTTGTGTTGGGTTCGTGTCAATGAGGCCTACTCACACATCTGTTTTGAAGCCAKCCCAAGAACTTTGATTTTTAGGCCTTTATGAGCCCCATCAAGCTCCTGGATCTGATTTTGGATCATACCTCCCCACTAAGGACCTTTTGGTCCCCAAAATGTTACAAATAATGGACCTTACTAATTACATACTCATAAGGACAAGAACAATCACTATGTTGTACAAAAATGTTGTTATAACAGATCATCATTTCAACATGTGTGATTACATTAATGGAAGCAAAATACAATGAAGTTGTGACATCCACTTTTGTAAAACCAAGTGGTTGGTTTCTTTCCTTCATGGTGTTCCTCTTGCTTCGCTAGTAATCCTTCTTCCTTCGTGAGTACATGTGCAATGTTTTTTTCCTTCTTTGGACGAAGCTCTGAATTAAGCTTCCAACAATTAGCCTTTTGATGTCCACCCCTGTTGCAAAAAGTGCAGCGAGTTTTTGGTATCCAAACCTGTTTACCCTTCTCTTTCTTTCGTTGTGGAGTTGAGTCTTTATGTTGTGTTTCCTTCCTAGTCTACATAAACTTCATGTACATAGTTTGTCTCTTCCAACACTTGGAAACTCAATGCTTAGTTGAATGACAAAAAGTGCATGGATACATATCCCACAAGTTTCGGATTACAATATTATGTTTTCTATAACAAAAAAGAGAATTGGAAATATCATGACCATTATACCTTCCTTGCTCATCTTCACTTTGTTTTGGAGATTCCTTGCATTCAATACCACAATCGAGTGATACACCATCACCTTTCGTGAAGTGTTCCTGCAATGAATTAGGCTGGCCATTTGAAGCATTACTTGCTTCCGAAGTTTTGGAACCCATCTTGAAGAATGCTTCAATATCCACTTCGCCATATCCCAATCCTAAATATCAAGGCCTTTCCACAACCTCAATGGGATTAATGGTACCTTGTCCCTCAATTCCAAGGCCCTTTCCTTCATAACCCATCTTGGTTAGCGATCTCAAACCTATACCTCTTGTATGTTTTTCAAATGCACCAAAACCATCTTGATGGGAACAAGGATAATTTGATGAATGACCTTCACTGCATACCTCAGAGATGTTTTCTGAAACAGATGTAGAAGCCACTTCCTTCAATCCTTCTTTCCCTTTGTTGTTCTTTGAAGCTTTCTCTTGAACCGTTCTCTTTCATTCCAAGTAATCTTCATACAACACTTTCACCATCTCGGACATGGCAAGGAGAGTTTTTTCCATATCCTTTCATCTTGTGAAAGTCCTCATGTCGATGCCATTTTCTCCCTTGAGATGAGCTCTTCCCTGGTTAACATGCAAACTCAAATTCCAAACTTCAACTAGCTCTGATACCACTTGATCCTAAAATATCTTTTACACGACAATGGTTGAGTTATTAATGCATGTGTTAAAAAATCATTTAGGAAGCTTAATGAAAGAGGAAAAAATGGTGAGAAAACATAACATCCATAAACACATATACATATCTAAAGTAAAGCATAAACAACAACAAACCATAGACAGCAATGTGATAACGGAGTTCAACAATATCCCCTACGTCTCTGGTCCTTGTCTCAGTGGGTGAGGATTTATTATTTATGCTAGAAGATTTAAATGTACATCATGAAAGTGCCAATGGATTACAACAATGAGTTGGTTGTGTTCTACCAGATCTCATGAACCCATCAAAACTGACGACACCCAAATCAGATGAACGGAGCTCCCATAAATGGCCCACAAAGGTGCGCTCCTCAATAGCTTCCCTGCATGACAATGGATTTGGATCAACAATCCGGCAGCATAAACTTGTTCTAAACCTCCTCCCATGGCCTCAAGAAGGCCTAGTTTATATAGATCTAAATTTGGTAACCATATCCAACCTTCCCCCCAAAATTTGGCCACAAAAAGGGCCCAATATCTCCCAATAATGGCCAAAAATCTCCAAATCTTCATATAAATCAATAAAAATCACAAATATATAGTTCATAACCCACTTTTTCATTTGAATAGGGCGCAACCCCTAAACAATGGCTCCTAGTCGTATCAAATCGCTCTATGTGGCCAAGCGCCCATGCATTGGCCCCTTACCTCTCAGCTCCTGGTCGCAGTAAAGTCCATGTGGCCATGTCCTCCAAGCGTGCGCTATGTTTAGTTAAGCACCCAATGAATTAGCCCAAGCTTAAGAACCCTAGTCGGTGGGCTATCCCGACCGACCGGGGCTAACCCTAAAACTCAATGCCAAATAGAGTCATATGGGGATGGTTTCCGAAACCATGGCTAATCCATAACATTTGGGCCAACGTTTTAAACCCCGCACGCAGAATAAGCCATAGGTTATATGTATGTGGTCACATGTAGTTTTGCGTTGAGGGCTTGGGGCTAGGCCCCAACACTTTTTCTCCTGGTCATACCATATATTACGAAATATATATCAATAAAGCTATATATCTAACAAGATCCAACGATGGGCGGGTTGGTAGACCCAACCTTGCCAAGTCACTTGTCCAGTGGGAGGTCTCACGGTTGAATCTGGTAGACTCCAAATTTTTTTGCAAATGAACTTTATCCAATGAATGGGTTCCACGTGGCAATGTATGTCTGGGGCATGTGGCACCCCACCATTTGCCCACATAATCTGCTACATGTCACAAACTCATTCGACCAGCTATCTTCCCAGGTGTCAGCCATGTCACCTGCCCTGTTAGAATACTTGCCCATTCACCGCCTGCCACATGTCATCATACGGGCATGCCACATCATATGTACAGATGTGTCATGTGATCCATACGGACGTGGCACATGTCACCACTGCAAGGGTGGCATGTGTCACTCCCTGATTAGTCCCATGTACCTATCCATGTCAGCGTCTGTATGCCCATTCAGCCTACCACATGTCACCTCCAGAAGTTTCCAACTGTGCCTGCCATGTCATTTGTACGATCGTACGATCTATATAGTCATCTGCCACGTGGCATTCTACGAACAGTACAGTCATCATTTTCTTTTCATGTTTAGCAAAACGAACAGATCGCCATAACTTCAGAATACAACATCCATTTGAGCCCGTTCAATTTGTGTTGGGTTTGTATCGATGAGGCTTACACACACTTCTATTTTGAATACATTATGGGAACTTTTATTTTTAGGCCTTTCTGAGCCCCATCATGCTCCTGGATCCATTTATGGATCACCTGTAAAGGGGTTTCAACCTAAGGTGTTAATTTATTGCTTGTTAATTGAATTCATTTTCCAATTTCTTGTTTTGTTTATTGTAGTGTGTTTGTCGGCTTTAGATTAGGCTAAACTAGGCTCCAATCCTGCACATATTGTGTTGCACCTCTGATTCTATGACTCACGGTCGATTATTTAATGTTGATAATTTAGTGCATATATTTTAACCAACATTTTTGGCGTTGTTGTTGGGGAGGTGCTAAAGGGATTGAAATCTAGGTAGGTAGGTTTCCTTTAAATTACACATCATGGGGGAGGACAAGATGGTACGACAAGAGGTAAGAACCTATGCATCCACTTTAGTGGGTCTCTACCCAAAGCCAGTTATGTTCCTTTTGCTAGTGTTTTTCTCTTTCGCAAAGGTTGATTACTTTCTTGCAAAGTGTGCTTTCCTTCCTGCAAGTGTGTTTCTATTCATGCAAGTGTGGTGTGCTTTTCAAATTCTACAATTATTTTCTATAATTTCTTATGGTTTGCTTAAAATTGTTTTTTGTGTGTAGTTATTTTTCATTTCATTTTTCATCAAAAATATTTTGGGTGTTATAAGAACCCCATGCGTTAATCCATGTGTGAGACAGGACCCATCAACCAGCAAGATGGATTCAAAGATGATAATGAGTTTGGAAGGACTCTCTCAAATCCTAGCAATAGTTGGGATCTCTTCTTCTCAAGAAGAGCACATCTTGATAGTAGTCAGAAACCTATATACTTCTCCAAAAGACATATAAGAACCAAAGTCCTATGAGCCATTCCTACAAGAAGATCGAAAAACCTGTGTTGATCAATTTTTCCAATCTACCAAGGAGATCGAAGACCCATGGACCATATCTAAACAAGAGAATTCATTAGAGCCTGAGACGAGGAGGCTAAAGAAAAGAATACACTGAGTGGCTTAAATAAAGAGGTGGACCAAGGACACCATGATTATATTGAACATCGGTTTCAGGCGACTATCAGATTGCACCACCACTCTTTTCTTCAATAACTCTTCACATCATATTATTCAAAACAGTTGGTTTGTCATGTTCGGGTACTTATTAAAGAATATTATATAAACCTGAATGTGAGTATATTTATGATATTTTTACGCACATGGCTCCATTGGAAGTACTCATATACTTGAAAAAAGATTGTTTTCTTAGGTAAGGTGGGATAGTAAACAAGTAAATAAATGTTGCATGTAGTTGTTAGTTTGGTGCAACATCATTTTTTTATGTCTTTTTCAATAGTTGTAACTGTCGAGATGAGAAACTAATCTTAAGGGAGTCTGTTGCCCCAAAAACTTTCAATGTGTTTTCAGCTGATAGTTAGATATTTTTCCAAGTTTTCTAAATAAATTAGGCTATGATGGTTTGTTGGAGTTTTGCAGGTATCCTCTTTTCAGATGGATTGGGAGAACATCTTCATGATTTATTTAGGGAAGCAATTTCATTTATTTTGGTTATGTTATTAAAACTATCCTTTATTATGATCCTTTCTTACCTAAGACAATTTTGGAACAATTGAATATATTTTTCTACTACTTCCCTAAAAAAAAATTGAAGATTGTTCTCTAACCTTTATTAATTTTTCTCTACTATTTTTCTAAGTTGTTTTCCTTGTTGGAGTTTACAGTTTAGGTAATTATTAACAAGGAAAAACTAAAAAGAAGAGAGTTCAAACATCAAACCCAAGACTCCTTGACATAACCAATCATTTTCAGTTCTTTTAGATATTTCTTGTCCCTTCTTTATACAAGATTTCAGACCATTTATTACAGCAGTAGCTCATAGTCTTGTTTTTAATTATATTAGGGGATTACGTAAAGCTAAAAGTCCATATTATGATACCCATAGGCAGCTAGTACAACATGATCTTATCTCAAATTTGGTCAATAGAGCATCTTTATTAAATAGTAGTAGGAGAGTACATGATGTTTCTACCCATGGGAACACTACCATAATTCTATATGAAGAAGATGAATTTAGGGACTAGAGGTACTTTAGGTTATTCTCTAGTTGCTTCATCCACCATACATTAAAAGGGATCGACCATACATATGAATTCAAATTGACTAAACTCATTAAGTATCATTTACATAGGGACAACCTATAGGAAGGTAATCTTTCTACCCTCAAATTGGTACCATCCCATCCCTTTAAGGGGATTTTTAGAGCATCTCCCCCATCCACCAAATATATATATATATATATATATATCAAGAGTGGAAGTCATGGGGCTAGAGCTTCTGATAGAAAATGGATGCAAGAGGCCAACCCGTCAAGGCTATAGACGCATGCTGGAAGCGGGTCCCAGCCTGTGGTACTAGAAGGTAATATAAAAGTCAATACTTATAGTGTCATCCCATGCCTGTAGAAGGATTTCTGGTGATTTATCACCCATGTCTAATTATATTTGTTATGCAAATTGTAAAAGGGAAGTAATGGGACAAGAGCTCTCAGAGTAAAATGGGTTTAATAGGTTACCTAGTCGAGGCTATAGACGCCTGTTGGAATCGGGTTATGACCTGTGAAACCTATATTGACTAAACGTTATCCATTCCATCCCTATGTATTGTAGTATTTGTGAAGTTCTATCAGGAAGAAGCATGAGTGATTAAGAACCAGGGATAAATGAACTCCATCTAACTGCCACTTGAGAATAACCCTAAGTTGACCTTAATACCCTATCATAAAATTCATACCATATCTAGGATGTACTATCTTAAGAGTGGGACCATGGTCTTAGAAGCTTAATATACTCAACTGTGAAATTTATCTTTATTACTTGAATGAATGTAAATATTTTTAAAGATTGACTGGTTTCCTATGGGGTTTTCATTTGTTGAGACTACTAATACTCTTTTATTTTCCTTCCTAAAGGAGAAGAACAAAATCCCTACTCTAATTTATACAGGTCTCTCTGAACATAAGTCTTGTTAATATTTTGATTAATTTTGTTTAAGCAAGGAAACATAAATATCTGCTATAAAATAGAAATACTAAAATTTGTTTACAAATATTTTATGTCGGTTGTGCTTGAATTATCTTGGTCAGTCATAGGGGGAATATTCATAAGTGATCTTTGAAAACTATTCAAATATGACAATTTATGTGCATTCATGCTAAATGTCAAATGTGTATTGGAAATTTTTTAATGAATATTGCATTGGATGTACTTCATGTTGTGATTAGTGTATATTTTTGTTTTATGTTCTTATGAATTTATCTCTATGTGGTCAGGTCTAGTAACCAGCAGTAAGTCTATTGATACTCATGGACTTTTTTCCCACAATTCATTAATAGCTCTCAAAAAAAAATTCTTAGCAACTCCCAAATTGGTATCAACAAAAGCTAGCAGCTAGCAAGAGTTTGTTTTCTTGTAGCCGCATGCCACTCGGTCTTAAGAAGTTTGAATGAGTACATGCAAACTCTTCAGTTTGGAGGAGATATCCATATCCCTTCCAGATCTTCAGAGTCTCTCTTCATCATGTCCAACATCTCCATCATCTTCATTTCATCTCAACCAGTTTTTTTCAGGACCCTACAGATCAACTTATGTTCTCTTCAGCTCTGATCATATTTTGTGCAATTCTCATCAGCTTCATTCTCTTCAGTAGTTCTCAGCCTTGCTCTGACTCATCTTCATATTTCATCGGTCCACATCATGGTTCCACATATCTTTCGTCATGTTTTGCATAGTTTCCACTTTAGTGTGCATCAAAATTCAAAGAAAAGGTAACTTGAGATAAAAACATGTGTAAATCTCTTTAATTTACTAGGAATTTGGAAAACATGATGCATAACCACTATTACCCACTACACATTGTCACCATTTACAAAGTACCATCAAAACTACTTAGTAAACCCTCCATTTTCACTCCACCGGTCATAATGAAAATTATACTCTGCTCATAATACCAAGCAATGAAAAGGAAATATGTGGTATACAAATATAAACGCAAAGAAACATCTATAATGTCTTCTCATTGTACATCATAAAGAATTCTTAAATTATCTGAATGTTCTGAATAAGAGGATGGAGTCATTATTTCCTATCAAACAAAGAACCACAAGTAAATATTGGTCTTAGAATGAATATAAGATACATAGTATAAAGGGGTCCAAGTTCATACGACCACCATCCCCATCATTTCACATTCTCCACACTCATACTATCCACTATCACTATGTGATAATCCATCCTTTGTTTGTCCTCTATTTTCATGATAATTTTGTTTCTCTGTTTAAATCAATTTGTGATAGTATAATCAATTTCCAGAGTGTCGCTCCACAAGAACCAACAACTACACAAAGAAACAATGTCACATAAAATCTATAACCAGAGTATTATAAGTTCTTCACATTGTTTGCATGAGGACATGCAAATTCTTGGGTTTGGGGGTGATGTTGGGATCCACTTTTTCCATATCTTTCGTTATATAAGTATGTTTATCATTACATATTTTCCCGCATTTCGCTAATAATATACATCCTATCACACCATAAACCCTAATTAAACACCACAATTTGTCACTATATCTAGTGTGGTTAATACATCGTATTTTCTATGTTTTTAGTGATTAAAAGATGATAATATCATGGTTTAATGATGATGGTTTATGAAGTGTGATTTTCATGATCAAAATTCCCATACCATTACTGCATTACAACATTCATGCACCAATATGGTTGTTCACGTACCTGATATTGTAGCTTGGCATATTGGCGCACTTTTAGAAGGAAATCGAGAACACGAGTTTTCTCCATAATGACGTCGACATGCTGACTCATGAGTCAATACTCACCCAGATCACACGTGTGGACCTCCATCTCAGGGGCAATAATTCAGGGAAAATTAATAAAAATTTCAAACTACCAACTTTTACCTCAGTTTTTGTGCAGAGGAGATCGAATCTAGAAATTCTAGAATATGGGCTTTGTCTAGAATATGGAAAATTGAGTATTTCACGAGTAGTTTTTTAAAATTCAAAACAGTTTAAGAGCTATGGTCATATATTTAATACCAATCTGCCCAAATTACAGTTAAACCTAGATTTTTCAGATTTCCTAAAATTGTCAAAATTGGTTTTCTAAGTTTGGGGATTTGATACTACCCTTTCCCCTTTTATTTCATCTATAAATAAGCCTCATAGGGATGTGAGAGGGGTTCCATGATCATCACTATTGTTAATATATTTATTGGAGGGAGAGAAGAGCTTGTATGATTTAATGTAAGTCGAGATTGAATTCAAATAAATGGAAGATATTTGTTACTTAATTTTGGTGCATTATTATAGCTTGATCTGATTGTGTTCAAGCAGGGTTAACCAGTGTGGGAAGGGCCCCTCATTATGGTAACATCTTGCTTCTTTCCTTTTTCTTTTATATATTAGATTGTAATTGTGGTGTTTTAATCTGTGTGTTTCAATTGCAGTCCAATTGTTATTTGTATTTTATGATTTAAATCTGTTCTCTTGCATTAGATTGATGATAATAAACTCAGAATTAATTTTTTCTTTGCTTGTGCACACAATCGTGGTACTCTTCCAACCATACTTTGCATTTATTTATTCATTCTCAATCCTTTGTTCTAACATATTTATGTTTTATTATGTGTTGAATTGTGGCCAGCATTGATCTAATACATTGTGTGATCCATTACAGATTTTATGTATGGTAATTTTGGTGTACATTATATTGCAGTAATTTTGTCTAAAAGACTTTGTTATATATAATGAAATGTTTTGTCTCCTCTCATTGCACCCAGTTCTAAATTGCCTCCAAACGCTGCCCCATTCACCCCCATTACCATTCATCGATTTCTATCAATTAGCCCAATTCATTACTCTTCTTAATGCTGGTTATAAAAAGGGTTTTAACATAGTGGACAGTACTATATGTTAGACTGATATTGAACATTATTTTTATCTCTGGTAAAGACACGTATAAAAAAACGATTCCCCTTCTCGCATGCGCCCTTATTCTTCGTTTATCGATTGTGATTATTGATCTTCAAGTTTGCATTTATATTATTGATAAATAATATTGTTGTTTTTTATTCTATTACCATCCTCATCTAAGTTTGCTTTGCCTTTTATTATTTATCTTGTGGTTATTTGATTTTATCAAAATAGGATAAATGTATTTATAACTAAAAATTTTAAAGTTTAATATCACATGCTTAGAGTCAATAGGCTTAAGTTTTAATGGCTACAATGAAATATCACATGCTTAGAGTCAGTTTTAGTTTTAATGGCTACAATGAAACATCACATGCTTAGAGTCAATAGGTTTAAGTTTTAATGGCTACAATGAAAGGGGCTTGTATTTTGTGTTCTTAAGTTATGAGAGAGTTGTTTTACATTTTATGATGTAATGTACAAGTATTATATTAATAATTAAAAAAAAAATCTCAGTTAGGAGAAATAATATTGAAGACATAAAGTTATTTGAAAATCATTTTTTTAATCCGTAATATTAATCGTAGAAAATGTATGTTTATTATTATTCTTTTTTTTTTTTGAAATTATTTATTTTAATTTTAAAATAATATATGGATATTTTATAGACAAAATTTTCACATAGTATATTAATCATAAATACAATTTGAGTGGGTTTAATAGTGAAGAATATATAGCCAAATCATTCCACAAAGGGGAGTCTTTATCCCATAAACAAAGAGATCTCACACATCAATTTGGTATCTAGCTAGGTTGTGATATTAAAAATAAAATATTGTTATTATTATTATTATTATTATTATTATTATGAATTTCAATTATTTGATGAACCTTTCACCCCGGAAAAATTTATACTTTTGTTAGATAAATGGGATTAAAAGGCAATGACTCGTGCAACAGAAAAGGAGAAAAATGAATAAAAAGAAACGAGGAGTGCACAACCCTAAAATCTTCATGACTAGTTACATTACCTTGAAAAACAAATTGACATGTTAACAACAAAAAAGAAAATAAATGACATCTTAATTATAACCGAGGTGTAGTGTGGCCTGATGGATAGGTTTTGCAAATACCACATGGTATTTTGGTAGCCTCAGTGATGACCAGATAAGGATTGTGGGTATCTAGTGGATATTGTTATGCACTAAAACCACCTTTTGGTCTTGGAGTATTACCTAAAACTACTTTAGATTCGCTAAGAGCTCGTATTCTTTGGACATAAGGAAACATGTTAATGACCCAAGTCTAAGACATATCTAGTAGGAGTGGTAGTCTACCTCCTTATGGACCATCAACGATTTATTTCAAGTGGTGAAGTTTTGTTTACACACGATGATATTGTTGCACGTTGAAGTCTTGAAATTTTATCAATAAAAACAAGACCAATAACCCTAAGTTTTATAAGCTTATTCCTACTTTGCAAATAAAAGAAACTTCTATAAATATATAAACTTACTAATTAAAATATTTTAAAAAATAATTAAAAATTGTTTTGCTCATTCCCTTTTCAGCGTAACGCAATACCAAAACAACATAACATCTAACATTAAGTGTATATGTGCAATACCAAATCAAAATATGTGATAAATACATGAAGTGAGTGAAAAACATAGTATCTATTAATTGCAACATAATATTTATTAAGTGCATATGTAGATAATACATTAATTGAATGAAAAAGAGGAAAAACCACATAGGGTCACCACTTTTTTTTTTGAAGGGTATATTGTGTATGTGCATTAATAATTTTAATATTTGTTTTTGTTGTAAAAGTAAAATATATGGAAATAGGTTAGTGAATATATGTCCATTAAATACAACAATGTTGGACATGTAATACTTGGGAGTGTGGTCTTTGTAATACTAAGGTACATATGAAGTGTCATAGGTAATAGGAAGAGTCCACTTTTAACCACAATATATATTATTTCACTTTAACAACAATGTTCAGCAGTATATCATCAATGTATCATCTACGAATGCATCCAATATACATATCATAAGCATGTAAACATAATCAGCATCACATGAACATCACATCAAGAACACGGTACACCAGTATTTATATGGAAACCCAAATGGGAGAAAACCACGGAATGCTTTCTTATATATATATATATATATATATATGTCAAGAATTCATTCATAGGAAGCACCAAATTCCAAATTCTCCAACTGAAACTGGAAGGAGGATACAACCCCCTATTTAGAGGCTCCAACCTGAAAAAAGCTACAACTCCCTGAATTCTCTGGCTCCAACCAAAATAAGGCTACAACCCCCTGGGTTCTCCGACTCCAACTGGTAGGTGGCTACAACCACGTAGTTCTCAGGCTCCAACCTAAAGGAAGCTCCAACTCCCTGATTCTCCAGCTCCAACCGAAAGGTTGCTACAACCATCTATCCTTTCCCTATCCAACTTCCTTGAAATATAAATTCCAAATGTAGATAACTTGTCATTGTCACCGAATCAACCACTGCCACTATCACTATGTCATTGTCAACCTGTACCAACAATCTTCAAAATATTTCTACAAATCCACGACCTGTCTACTCTGCAACACGCGGACGTCTGCACCTCTCTTTATTACAAATCTTGGATGTTCGCACCTCTCCTTATTGCAACTCATGGACTACTACAGAACTCTCCCAATTTCTCTCTCACTGTCGTTGTCACTTTGTTACTATCATTGTCACTGTCACATCAACTTGTTCGACATGTCACTCTCTCATCCACGAAACCAAATCCATCTCATCCACGTGCAACTCATGCCAAGATCACCAAGAGCATATCTAAAACCATATGCTCAACATCAACAACACATACCTCTACCAAGCATGCACCAAGACCATCAACATACCATCACAAGATATGTGTGTGTACCATACTATGTACAAAACATGTACCATACATCAACCTGTACCAAAACATGTACCCTCAACGATGTACCAACCATGTACATCAACTATGTATCTCA
>SNQJ01S0017414.1:88812-102689 GCA_010110895.2 Picea sitchensis
TTCACATTTACCTGCCAATTGATGGTCGGGATTAACTCTGGGCTTCAGAGATTTGGGAGATTCTCCACTCCACACAACTATCAACCAAATTCTTTCAGAGTGTCGAATCGTTGAACCACTTGGGGATCCAACGGCCTACACTCACCCCCTTATCTATGGTGGAGATTTACTTTGGGACTTCGGATCTTTAGAGCTCCATGCCTCACTTGCAACAAAAAACTTAAATATGTCTGAGTAGCGAAGTCCGAAGGACTTAGAACTTAACAACCACGCTACTTCTTTTTTATCGAACAACTGTGAGGGATTTCGACTCCTCTCAAACAGATCTTGCCCATTCGACTCTAAGTAAAGGAATTTCCTCTATTTGGTTCCATCCTAGAAAATTATACTCGCTATCCCTCATGATCTTTCATTCACTTTTAAGTAGCAAACTTATACACACACTTTGCACTTCTCTCCTAAGCTTGGGACATTTGAAAGTCACCTATGCACTCCTTGTGCTAATTCTCCTGAGCTTTATCAACACTTAACAAAGTTTTGGCTCTGTGCACTCCTTGCACCGATCTCCCCTTGATATTTTACACTTCTATGAGTGTAGGTGCACTCCTTGTGCTTTCTCTATGAAAACCTACACTATCTCTCTAGAGATTTTGAACCTGTAGATGGTTCAATCTCTGCACTCCTTGCACTGTGATTCTCATAAGAGAAACAATTGAAACTTATAACAGAATTAAGAAATCATTCAACAAAACATTTGGATACAGAGATATAACAACACAACATCTATTCAGTTTCAGAAGAATGAACAAGTTCATAGTCTCAGAATTTTGAAAGCAATTCTCTTCTGCTATATTTCTTCCAAAATAATTAACAAAAGTTTCAATAACCTTCAACAACCCCCTTTGGGCATAGATTACATTGATTTATACATGAAGGGGATTATCAATCCTTCCCTCCAGACTATTATAGTGCTTTCATATCACAATTAAAAGCATCCTACCACTAAGCTTATTACAGTAAATGAACATTTACGATCTTAGATATGAGTCGACACTCAAAATCTATACAATCCTACAGGTATTAAAGACAATTACAACATCCTAGATCATATATAATGTATCTAGCCTGAAGATATCATGGGATATTTAATTACAAAGGTCTCAAAATTAAATCGATGTGCCCTCATTGGGATCCAAACAAGTTAAAGTGTGTTACGCTAGATGATGAGTCATCTTCCACCAAGCCTCATTGGATGATGACGATGATGCTCTTTCATCATACTCCCCTAGACAAAATATTCATGGGCTCGTGTCCATGAGCTCCTCCACTTCCTCTCCATGCTTTTGGATGTCTTCTTTAGTTATCCTAGTGGCATCTTCTGCTAGATGATTCTTCCATTTGATTAGATATTCATAATAAACCTTCCTTCTGGTTCTCTTAGCAATTCTTTGATCCAAAATCTTTTCTATCTGGAGCTTATCTTCTATGGGCATCTATTTCATCCATTGAATCTCCTCTTGATCATATCTCCCTCCTATGTCATCCATCTTGTAAGGATATAAGTTAGCTACATTAAATATTGGTGAAATTCCAATGTCCTTTGGCAGTTCAATCTCGTAAGTATTTGCAACAAATTTTCTAAGGATTTTACAAGGTCCTATATTCTTCAGCTTCAGTTTATTATATTTCCATGTTGGAAATATTTCCTTCCTCATATGTTCCAATACTTGGTCTACAACTTCAAAATTCACCTATTTTCTTCTTTGATCTATTATGTTCTTGTATCTCTGGTTGCTATCATGTAGTTCTCCTATGATTTGTTCATGCAGTTTATGCATTTCTGCAGCAAAGTCCTCTGCTCCTGCACTCTGAAATTCATCTTGTTCCAAATCTATCAATTCTGAAATTCCTCTGGTATGCATTCTATATGCTGTCTGGAATGGGCTCTTACCAATACTCCTTTTGGATGAATCATTATATGCAAATTCTGCTTGAGGCAGGATCATTTGATCCCACTAACTATTATGTTCAGTTACTAAACTTCTTAGCAGATTCCCTAAGCTCCTATTCACCACCTTAGTTTGTCCATCTGTCCAAGGGTGATATGCTAAACTAAAAGACAAATTCATCCCCAGCTTCTTCCACAAGGTCCTCCAAAAGTGTCCCACAAATTTGGTGTTTCTGTCTGAGACTATACTCTTGGCTAACCCATGCAATCTCACAATCTCCTTGAAAAACAAATTTTCTATGTGCGTAGCATCACTTGTTGTATGACATGGTATGAAATGTGTCATCTTTGAAAACATGCCAACTACCAAAAAGATTGAATAATTTCTCCTCTGGGTTCTTGGCAATTCCAGAAAAAAATACATACTTATAGCATCCCATGGACTATTTGGAATAGGCAATGGTTGATACAACCCTGTGTTCTTCTTATTTTCTTTAGAATACTGTAAAATTCTACATTTTTCCACAAATTTATTCACATTAGACCTCATGTCTAGCCAATAGTATGTAGAACTTAATCGTTCATATGTTTGAGCATGGCCAAAATGTCCATCCAATCCTCCACTATGTTTTTCCTTCATCAAATTGTCCCTCATTGAGAATATTGGAATATACAACTGGCTTCCTTTGAACATTGTTCCTTTTTGGATTATGTACTCCATCCATTGTCTTCTATCCCTTAACAAAGTATTTTCAAAACCTTCATAAGTTTCTTTGAAATCTGGGTCTTCCTGGTACATCTCCTTGGGGTGTTCAAATCCCAAAGTCTCCACTTGGAATTCTTGCAAGATCAAACATCTTATGCTCAAAGCATATGCAAATTTTTAATCACTTCCACTAATATGCTTAGTGATAAAAGTAAAATTCTTCATGAATTCTACCCATTTGGCGCGCCTCTCATTCAACTTCTCCTGTCTGGTTATAAACTGCAAATCATGATTGTCACTATACAAAATAAATTCCTTTGGTATAATATAATGCCTCCATTTTTTCAAATCTGTAATTATAGCATAAAATTCCTTATCATAAGTCGAATACTTCCTCTTAGCATCATTCAACTTCTCACTAAAATAAGCAACATGCTTATCATCATGACTTAAAACTGCACCGATGGCCACTCCACTTGCATCACATTTGACTTGGAAAGTCTTCCTAAAGTCTGGAAGAATTAAGATGGGTTTCTCTGTTATCTTTTCCTTTAACAGTCTAAATGATTTATTGGATTCTTTTGTCCAGTCAAAATATTCATGCTCTTTTTTTATAGTATCCAGTATGGGTGTGCAAATACTGCTAAAATTCTTGATGAATTTTCTGTAAAATCTTGCTAATCCATGAAAACTTCTTACTTCAAATACATTTCTTAGAGAAGGCCATTCTCTTATATCCATCACCTTCTCTGGATCCATCTTCAATTCATTTGAAGAGATTACAAACCCTAGATGCACAAGTTATGTCTTCATTAAAGAACACTTCTTCAAATTCACTAACAACTTTTCCTGTTGCAATCTCCTCAACACCATCCTAAAGTGTCTTAAATTCTCCTCCTCGGTCTTACTGTAAACTAGGATATCATCTAAATAAGAATTCACAAATTTCCCAATAAAATCTTTGAACACTTAATTCTTTAACATCATGAATGTACTTGTAGCATTGGTTAAACCAAATGGCATAACAAGCCACTCATACAACCCTTGAATGTACTTGTACTTGAATGTTTTCTTCCATTCATCCCCCTCTCTCATCCTTATCTAATGATAACCACTTTTCAAGTCTATCTTGGAAAAATAATTAGCTCCACTCAAACAATCCATTAAATCATCCATTCTGGGTAAAGGAAATATATACCTGATGTTTATCTTGTTGATAGCTCTAGAATATGTGCACATTCTCCAACCTCCATCTTTCTTTGGACTCAACACAGTTGGTACTTCACACGAGCTCATACTTTCTTTGATCAGTCCTTTGTCCAACAACTCTTGGAAATACTCCATGAATTCTTCATTCTCTTGAGGGTTTAACCTATATGTTTCTTTGTTCGGAAAACTCGCTCCCAGAATAAGGTCAATATGAATGAATAATACTCTTAATGGGAGGTAAAGTATGGGGAAACTCATCCACCACGGGAAAATCATTCATAGAAGTATTTGTAAGGATGACTCTTAGCTTACCTATAACATCAAACTGCATTTCCTGATCTTTCTTAACTTCCTTCAACAGCTCCTTCCCACTCATGAGAAGTATACTTGTACTATCCTCCTCTTTCACTCTCTTTCCCTCAAGTGGAAACAACATATGTTTACACCCATTTTTATCAAGGGTATAAGTATTCTTCCTCCCATCATGTATGACATTTCTGTCATATTTCTATGGCCTCCCCAACAGAACATGACAAACATCCATAGTAATGACATCACATAAAATTTCATCCTTATAACTACCAATTTTAAACTCAACTTTACATTGTCTACTTATCATGACTTGATGTCCTTTATGCAACCACGACACCTTGTACAGACTCGGATGTGTTGTCATCTCTAACTTTATATTTTCCACCATCTCTGTGGACACTAAATTATTAGTGCTCCCATTGTCTATGATCACCTTGCATACTCTGTCTTTGGTCTTGCAAGCGGTTATGAATAAACTAATTCTTTAGATTGGTTCACGTACCTCTTTTTATGGATTCACAAGAGATTTATTCATCATGAGAAATATTCCCTCTTCAATTGCTTCTACTTTCATCTCTATCTCCACATTCCTCTACTGCGCCTTAGAAATATGAGCTTCTCTAACTCATGCATTCTTATTTTCAGGACATTCCCAAGACATGTTCCATGTTTTCACACAAGCATAACACTTGACTTCTCCTCCTCTACCTCTTCCTCTACCTCTTGGAAAAGGTTTCCTTCCTCTAGAGTCTCCTCCTATATAACTTCCTCCTCTATTTGTTTGACTGTTAGATCCAACAGCTTCTTCCCTTGGTTTCTGGAACTTTTCTCTGGTGGTTCCTTTTCCTCTGTTGGGATTATTTCCCTTGTTCTTCTGACTTTTCTTTCTTGTCAATTTATGTTCATCCTTCATGGATGCTTGATAAGAATATTCTATAGTCCTCATTTTCATCATGCTAATCTCATCCTGGATTTCATATCTCAATCCATTAATATACCTATCAACTTTCTCTTCATAATTTTCCTTGTGTCCTGCTCTTATATTCATCTTATAGAACTCTTCAGTATATTCCATCACTGACAAACCCTTATGTCTCATATTCTGCAACCTTCTGAACAGATTCAAATGATAATCCTTGGGTATGAATTTAGCTATAAGATTAGCTACCATTCTATACCAACTTTTGATCTTGGACTTACCTTTTCTCCTTTATCACCTTGCAACTCATCCAACCATAAAGTTGTATGTCCCCTCAACCTGGTCACATTATGCTTTACTTTCTTCTCGTCATCAATCTCCTCATAGTCAAATTACTTGTCTAAAGCACTTATCCAGTCAAGCGACTCTTCTACATTTAAATTACCTTCATACATGTTGGGTATGTGTTATATTATTTGCATGTGTGTGTGTGAGCATGTTATATTTGACAACTAAGTCTGATGATCCCAACTTCCTTTGCTCTTTGTGTCGTGTGGACCGGGCGCTTTCTTGGGGGGGTCCCAGGGGGGGGGCCAGGTTTCCCCCCCCCTGTTTACGCATAGCGTTCATCTCTGGGCATTATCTCGAAGCCGACAGGGTTCAGGGAAGTGCCCCAAAATTATTTTTTTGGGGCGGTTTTTGCTATTTTAACAGATTTTGCTATTATTAGCAGTTTTCTAAATTAATCTCGGATTAAGGGATTAGGTTTTTGGTAGCTACGGAATACCTAAAACATTGTATATATTTTATGGTGAATGGTGAAATTAATACAATGAAGAGTTGAAAGGTGTGGCACCAAGGAAGGTTGGTTTTCTCTCGGTTAAGGGTTTCCAGCGTAAATCTATGTGTACTATGTGTATGAGCCATTGATTAATTTTTGTTTTTCTTAAGAATYTGTATGCATTTCTTTACTWCACAGATTTAAAACTTACATGTGGTATCAGAGCTCATTTTTTGCTTCAGGGAGATGCCTTTTTTGCTGAGGGTTAGGCTCAGTCTTGATAGATCAAGTTTATCTTGGGTCTGTGATAAATCTAGGTTTAGTGGGAGATTTTGCAGTGGTGATTCGAGTGTAGAAAGAGGAATGGAGATCTCTTCTAGAATCGAAATAGAGAAGTTAAACGGTAAAAACTTTGAGCTATGGAAGCTCAATATGGAGGACCTTCTTGTAAACAAAGAACAATGGATCATTGTGGATCCTGGTACACAGCCTATTGGTACGCAGTCTACTAGCACATAGTTGACCGGTACACAGCCTACTACTACACAAACTACTAGTACACCACCTACTGGTATGTCGAAGAAATATTGGGAGAAGTTGGACAGAAGAGCAAGGAGTATTATTCGACTCTACCTGGTAGATTCAGTGTTGTTGAATGTCTTGGGAGAATCTACAACCAAGGAACTATGGGATAAGTTAGGGAATTTGTATCAATCAAAGTCCCTGGTAAGCAAGTTGTTTCTTCGAAAGAAKTTGTATCATCTTAGGATGGAATATGGAGATTCAGTGACAGAACATATAAATTCCTTTAATACTCTGGTAAGTCAACTSGTATTTGTTAATATTAYGATTACAGAAGAAGATAAGTGTATTAATTTTTTATGTTCTTTGTCAGACTCTTGGGATAATTTGGTTGTAGCAATTGGTAGTACCACTCAATCTACATTGAAGTATGAGGATGTAGTTGCATCCTTGTTATCTGAAGAGATGAGGCCAAAAATCATGGATAGTCAGAGAAAAGATGTTTTATTTGTAAGAGGTCGTACCCAAGACAGGAATCATGGTAAGACTTCGGGGGGAAGATCTAAATATACAAGTAGATCTAAGTCTCCAGTAAAATCTTTGAGGAAATGTTGGAAGTGTGGTAAAACGGGGCATTATAATAAATATTGCAAGTCTAATAAGGTTGATAAACCAAAGGGATCTGATAATACCTCTTCCACAAAGGTGAAAACCTCCACTGAAGAAGGAGGTGGTGTTTACATGGAATCTACAAGTACACATGAAAATTGTGGTGTATGGTTAATTGACTCAGGTGTGTCATATCATATGACTCCTCATAGGGAGTGGTTCTGTGAATCTGAAAAATATGATGGTGGTGATGTATTCCTAGGAGATGACTCGACAGCAAAAATCATGGGACGTGGAAGGGTTAATTTGTTGCTAAAATATGGAAGGATTATAACTCTCCCTAGGGTTCTACACATTCCAAAACTAGCCAAGAGCCTATATATGTAAGTAAGTTGGATGATGTAGGAGTGGATACTGTATTGGGAAAGGGAACTTGCAAGATGGTACAAGGAGCAATGGTGTTGATGAGGGGAGTTTGGTGTGGAACTATGTACAAGTTGTTGGGAAACCCTTATACTAATGGGTGTAACATTTTTTTTTTCCCTGAGCATAGAAATAAAGAATATAAGACCAATATTATCCCTAGAAAGAATACCATGATGTGGCATCAAAGACTGGGTCATATTGGAGAAAAGGGCCTTCGAACACTACACTATAAAGGTATGGTTGAAGGTATGTCTAATTTCACTCTGGATTTTGATTTCTGTGAACATTTCATATATGGTAAACAAAATCGAGTAATATTCCCATCTAGTGCTACAAGATCAAAGGGAATCTTAGAGTTCATACGCAGTGATGTGTTTGGACGTATGCATGTTCCATCACTAGGTAAATCTGTGTATTATGTTTCATTCATAGATTATTTCTCAAGGAACACATGGATTGATTTTCTTAGAAAGAAATCTGAGGTATTTGATAAATTTAAAGAGTTTAAGGCTCTGGTAGAAAATCAAACAAAGAAGAAAATAAAGGTATTGAGGACAGATAATGGTGGAGAATTATGTGGAAATGAATTCGAAGAATTATATAAGAAGTGTGGTATAGAAAGGAAGAAGACTACTCCATACACACCTCAGCAGAATGGAGTTGCAGAAAGGATGAACAGGACACTGAAAGAAAAAGCAAGGAGCATGTTTAGTGGTGTCGAGTTAGTACAGGAATTCTGGGAAGAGGTAGTGGGTACAACATGTTACCTGGTCAATCGATCACCCTCATCAACGTTGGATGATAAAACTCCACACGAGGTATGGACTGGTAAGAAAACCTCTCTTGAACATTTCAGAGTGTTTGGTTGTGATGCTTATGTACATGTTCCAAATGAAAATAGGAGTAAGTTGGATAATAAAGATGAAAAGTGTATCTTTATGGGTTATAAAGATGGTGTGAAATGTTATAAGCTTTGGAACCCAGAAACTAAGAAGAATGTTTATAGTCGGGATGTTGTTTTTAGAGAGGTAAAAGATTATTCCAAACAGGAATTCCTACCAAGGCAAGAAGAACCTGAGAAACTAGAGTTTGAGTTGGATTATGCAAAATCTGAATCATCTGAAGAAGATGATGAAGAAGAAGAAGAACCTCATACCCCAGTATTTAGGAGATCAATGAGGGAAAGAAGGCAACCAGAAAGGTATAGTCCACCTAATTTTCATTCTAATTTTTTGATGCAAACTGGGCTGGAGATATGGATCGCAGAAGATATACAAGTGGGTATGTGTTTAACCTATTTGGAGGAGCAATCAATTGGATGAGAAAAAGACAGGTTGTAGTGGCACTCTCAACTACAGGCGGTTTTTTCTATTTTAGCGGATTTTGCTATTATTATCGATTTTCTAAATTAATCCTAGATTAAGGGATTAGGGTTTTGGTAGCTACGGAATACCTAAAACATTGTATATATTGTATGGTGAATGGTAAAATTAATACAATGAATGAAGAACACACCGCCCACACTAAGAGGGGGGGTGAATTAATGTGTGAACTATTTTAACTTTTTCTTCTTTCAAGTTACCATTTAAAACATAATTGAACAAATTAATAACAATCAAATCATAATCACAATGGACACAGAGACACCAGATGTTTGTATAAGCTTTATATGAATATATTAATATAAATATATGTGAAAGAGGGTTTTCTTTAGCACCAGCTAATTGTTTCAGCACCAACTGAAGTAAGGAGCACCAACTCTGCGGAGAGCACCAACTCTCAGCCAAGACCCAGCTTGGTGCAAGACCTAGCTTGTTGATAGAACCCGGCCTATCCAACTAAAGTTTATTCAACTCCAGTAGTAGTGATCCATTATACAATCAACTCTATCTTATGATCATAGGTATATCATAAGACACTCATCATCGCATTTCATCTTCTCTCTGTAATTCACATTTTCTTTTTCTTTGATATCTTCACATTTTATTTTCTCTGATATCTTTACATTTTCTTTTATCTGATATCTTCTTGGAATCTGCTTCATCTTTTGATATTTTGTTCTCAAGTGTAGAGGCACACTCTTCTCACCACTTTTTCTCGTTTATATAATCTTCAAACTAGTGTGATATATAAAACGTTGTGTCCCTTTATTTGAACCATTGTACCTTTTCATTTAAAATGATAATATAAAATTTAATTAATATCATTTTTCCTTTTTATTCTTTATTCATATTTGTATGGTTTAACTCTCTTTTAATCATGACTGTGTATCGGTTTATTTTTTCCATCAGTTTATCACAGACATGGATAGACTCATTAGATCGTACTCATGTTTCTATTGCGTTCTCGGTTCACCAACAGACCATATTCGATCATTTATCGATTCTCTGTATTGTTCTGGTGTAACTTTTTTTCAAATGAAATCTGTATGAGGCACTCCCTTCAAATGAATTTCATATGACCATAGGCACAGAACCACGATTTTTACCAACTATAGAGACATATTATAATTTCCTTTTAAAAACTCTTATAGCATATGACCAACTGCGATGACCACACGTTTAGCGAGACAAGCGCTTGAATATTTATCGATTTCAACGGTTACGATTCAATCTTCTGATGAGATGGAAGGTTGTCATAATTTCATCAGTTTTCCCTTAGGATCTTCATGACATCAAACATTTCAAATCTCCCGAATACAATATCGCCAAAAAAATTGGACAGCTCACATTACATCTTGAAACCAGATCAATGGTTAGTGTTAATCCTTATACTCATACTTCATTGCTTAATCCAACGGCCAGGACTTAATTAAGCAAGGATATGGATGGCCACAATTTACTCCAGTTCTCCAGACTCCGAAGATATCAAATATCAAACTCTTCTCCTTCGTACATCAATCTTTCGGAGCTAACAACCTAATGATGTGTGTCCCTTTTGGATCAATGATCCTCATTTACTTGAGGACTTCGGCCTTCGGGAATTCAGTATTCTATCCTTCGCGACTTTGGCCCTTCGACACTCCATCCCTTTGGCACTTAATCCTTCGTGACTTCGGCCCTTCGCAACTTCGGCCTTCAGGACTTAAAAACTCTTATCATTTGTTGGTGGTGAAACTCCCAAAGTAAATCTCTCGAAGTGGCATCACTTGCTTACTTCACTTGATGACGTGGAACGAGCCAAGTGTCTACCACGTGTCACTCAGATTCGTGATTTGCACGTACCTGAAATGTTGATGAAACTTGAAACTTTTCAGTCTCTGACTATGCCACGTGTCCTTGATGACATGGTCTGTCACAGTTTCTTTTTGACGTCGACGTAGGTCTCCCGATATGACACATGTTCATCTCCTTGATCTAACGGTCAGGATAGTATTCGAAGGGTATCTCAAATCGACAGCTTGAGATCTATCTATGATTCAACAGTCGAGATTTCATCGAGACTTTGCATTTCACGATGTCGAAGGTTGGATCACCTCCTTTCTTCGATTCCTGATTTCCCAATATCCGCTTACGTCGGATCGACGGTCCATGACCCTCCATGATCCAATGGTCCAGATTTCATCGGGACTTCGCATTTCACGATGTCGAAGGTTAGAGCACCTCCTTTATTCAATTCTTGATTTCCCGATATCTGCTTACGTAGGATCGATGGTCCACGACCCTCCATGATCCAATGGTCCATATCAAATCACAAATTCGCATTTTGTGACTTCGTCTTTGCTTATCCTATCCTTCCACTTGAAAATGATCAGACGGCTTAACAGGAACTCGGGTTTGATCCGACGGCTGACGAGTATTCGGATATTCGAACTCATAGCCTCTTTACCTCACTTATCCTATCCTTCCACTCAAAAGTGATCCAATGGTTGTGGATATTCTCGAAGCAGATCAACGGTCGATGATGATTGTGGAACTACAACTTGCGAGTGATTTAATTTTCCTTTCAATATCCGCAATCTATCCCAGTCATTGATGGCTTGCAGATCCGACGGTCACGATCCTCCAAAAATCCTCAAGCTCACAGTCACTCATATGACCTTCATTCGTTATATGAGACAATCAACACCGTCAATTTCCTTGATCGAACGGTTGTTGACACTTCTCACCTTTTCCTGTTCAATGGTGGACTTCTCAATATTTCCATACATCCCAATGATACTTCTGCAATGTGCTTCTTCCTTATGAGCTTTGATCTTCATTCACTAACCCTCCTGATATTTTATCATAGGAACATTGTTGATCCTATCGTGATCAACTATAATCACGAATTTCTCCAGCCTATCTCTGCATTTTCTAATGCACTATGTTTTCCCTTCTGAGCTTTTGGTATTCATATAGTTCGCTCCTCCTGTTCGCTCCGCCTTCTGAGCTTACGCTTTTCCTTCCGATTTTTGATCTCTGTGTTTTCTAACCCTCCTGAGATTTTATCATAGGAACATTGTTGATCCTGTCATGATCAACAATAATCAATAATTTCTTCTTCTACCTAATATACTATGCAATGTGCTCTTCCTTCTGAGCTTGCGCTATCGATCTTTACTCACTGTTTGACATCTTCTACTAACTGATATACTTGTCGACATCAATGACAATATCATCCATGGTAATTCATAATTAACAACAGATCATCACATCGACTGTTGATATTAATGACAATATATCCAACAATCTCCCCCTTTGTCATTGAGGGCAACCTACTAACTTCATATACAAAAACTCCCCCTGTGATGATGCTTTCCTCTTATAAAGTTTTTAAGTTATGAAGTTTCTCTCCCCCTTTGACATCAATGGAAAAGGGTTTCTTCTTCTATGATCTGTCAGTATAATTACTTCTATGACCTCTAGTAACTCCTCCTGCATTCAACCTTTTTCTGTCAACTGAATGACTCCTTCTATCGTTGATTACTATATCCCCCTGAATAGATGCCAACTGATGCATTATTTTCTTGAGAGATTACTCCCAGTTTTTACCTGAGATAATCAAATACATCTTTGTTTAAGGGGTTTTTCTCTTGTGTTAAATCTCTATATGTTACTGACCAGACTGAACTTGGTTAACTCTTCCTACGGACATGTTATGCCTATCATAGCTTAATGACTCCCCCTGTCAATATGTTTTTTCTCTGCTTCTGACTATTCTCCACCTTTGTTTCTGAAAAGGTAACTCTTCCTGACAGGGTTTCTTCCCTTGTTGATTTACAAATTTCTTATCTCAGTTGATTGGGATTTTTGTGTTTCAAATGAGTAGTCTTCTTGATACAAATTTTTGTAGTGATCGAGTATTTTCAAGACTTAATCTAATTACTTTATTATTTAATACTTCCCCTAAATTTTTACTGACTGTTCTCCCCCTTTGTTTCTAAAAGGGTAGATTTTTATGCCAGGGTTTCTCCTCTTGTTATTTCTGCAGGATGTCATGTACGTCATTTTGTACATCATAATGTTGTTTTTGTGGATGTTGTTGTCCTACTGGAACACTGCGCAATTGTAGCTTGTCTTATTCAAACAACTTTTGGATCTTCCCATTGATTCTAATAGGTCTCTAACCAAGATGCTTATTTTCTGTACATTGCTTTAAAGTTATCTGAGACAACTTTATACTATGCTTGTCACATGACTGCAATTCTTTTTGCAGCAAATAACTTCACTCTTGTTCACTTGTTCAATCTTTGTTATCCACTTCTATGAGTGTCCTGATTTCTTGAACTTTGTTTTCTGATCTTCTATTACTGCAACTTATTTTTTCTTCCATGTTTCATTTACTCTTTTTGTCATCTTGTATGACGCATTTCTCTTTGATTGTTTTCTTGAATTCCAATAGTTATAGGATTTGTGGCCATATCCACCACAACAATAGCATCTCATAGTGTAACAATGTGCAGCAATATGTCCAACATGATTGCAGTTCCAACATCTTATACTGTTGTTGAACCTACCAACTTGTTTTCTTCCATGATGCCTACAATCCAAGGCTTTATGACCATATTCATTACAAGAAAAACAATAATCATTAAAGACACTCTCATACCTTATTTGATTCATCCATGAAGGTGTTGTTGACGGGCGAAATTAACCGTCCGTAACTGAGAGAGTGGAACCAGTCCGGGGTTGTCTAATAACCCAAGCCGTTTGGAATGAACCACCCTGACGGGTTTAGCGGCTCCGTTAGCCGATCTAAGGTCCTAAGAAAACAAAAAGAAAACTAATCTAAACTAACTAATACTATACTAACTCTAACTAATTGAAATATAACTTAACTAACTAACAATAAATAAAATGAACTAATCTAACTAATCTAATTAAAACTAAATAATAAACAAACTAATTAATCTACTATCTATATATACAAACTACTTATTCACAAAATATACAATATCTACAAAATACAGATTTAAATAAAACCTGGAAAACTCATTTTCTTTATGTCCTAAGACAGAGAAAGA
>SNQJ01S0017415.1:8890-36405 GCA_010110895.2 Picea sitchensis
AAGTAGACAGAGGCATTTATAGTAGTAAATGTAAGTAGGTAGAATTGAATATTAGATTAGACGGTTCTAGAAGAAAGAGGGAGAACAGATATAGACACCCTCATTATGCATTGTAACATAGTTCAGGAAGAGCTAGAAGCATTAGAGCATAGAGAAGAGAAGCATAGAGTTGTGTAGAAGAACACCCATGTACAGTCATTTGGATTAATAGAAGAATTTAATTCAAATTCATGGAGTGTGTTTGTTCTCTGTGTATGTGTGTTGAATGATATGTTCATGAGTATTTACTTCCTATTATGCATTTGCTATTATGCTGTGTACATGACTTCATGTGTCGAGATTGAAATATGAAAGGAAGTAGAAAGAATGAGTTTCAATTGCTTCTCTATCTGAGCAAGGATTCCTGCAAGGAGTGCAGTTGAAATCGTCTGCAAGGAGTGCGTTGACAAAAGGCTCAGATAGTTTAACTCTTGTTCTCAGAGGTGAGAATTGAGAAATACGAGCCGTGCAAGGAGTGCGCAGGCTAAGGAGAGTCTCAGACGTGAAACTGAGCGAAGTATTTGAGGACTGTTGTTCCAGGTGTAAGCAGAGTCGAAAGAACTCAACACTTAGAAGTGTTCGAGAAATTGCCGCAAGGAGTGCGTGCAAGAGTCTTCATGGAGACCCAGAAAGGTGAGAAAGCTCAGGAGGGATAAGGCTTTCAGATCCATCGAGAAGAAGCACAGAGAGTCTGTGCATAGAGTGATTGAACAGGTGTTGCAAGGTTACGTGCAGAAGGACCAGTTTTCATAGAGAAATATTGGGTTCACTCGTAGAAGATATCCAAGAGGAAGGTGGACAGTTAGGATCTTGCAGAGGAGATTGGAAAAATCCCGTCAGCCGTTGGATCTACCAAAGAAGTAAGGAGATTATGGTCGCGTTCGGAGTTTAAGCTCCAGGAGTCGTGAGCCAGTGGATCGTGGATCAGTTACCCGTCAGTCGTTGGATCGGACAGAAGTTGCACGAGGGTTACCATCGGGATTCGAAGGATCGGAAATCCCGTGGTCGAATGTTTTTCGACATTTGAAACCCCGAAGTCCCGGGAAGATCGGAGTCGTCCGTCAGTTGGACACGTGGCGGAGATCGAGGTGTCAAGAGTTCGGGAAGTCAGAAGTTCCATAGACAGAAGGTCGAGAAAGTTCATAGTGAAAACCTCGGCATAATCTGAATCGTCCGTTAGGGAGGACAGGTGTCAGGAATCTGGGGAGAGTCGAAAATCGGGGAATCGGAGTTCCTGAGGACAAGGAAGTCGAGACATTACCAGTCCCAAAACCCCGGAGAAATCGGGACCGTTTATCAGAGAGGACGCGTGGAAGAAATCGGCATCATCGGGGAAAGTCCCGACAAGAAGTCATCCATCGATGTTTGGGGCCATCGGGATATCGGGGATCCCGGTGACAAAGTGTTTATGCACTTTGGTTTCGCGAACCGTGAAACCCCGACGAGGAGGAAGGTGTAGCTGTGCGGCCAGCTGTCAGCACGTCAGAAAAGGAGGGAGGCGTCGTAGTGGAATCCAGTTGTCAACCTAACGGAGATTCGGGGTTCGAGAAATCGAGAACCCCACGGGTAAGCATTTTGCAGCATTGGAAACCCCGTAGCCCTGACGGAGATAAGACCGTGGCCAAAAGGGCTATCGTGAAAAAGGCACGTCGGGATTCGGGGAATCACAAGTCTTGGGGACAATTGAATTTTGACATCGGAAAGTTCGAAACCCCGATGGGAGTTATAGCTGCAATCGTATAGAGAGTGGTCGCGTGGACCAAAGGCTTAGCCAGGTGGGGCTAAGGCAACAAAGGGAGTGCATCGGAGATCGGGGATCGGTGATCCAAGTTGCCAGAACATCATAGGTGTCAAGATCCCGATAACGGGAACCCCGATAACAAAGAAAAGAGGCCAGCGTTGATTTCCCGCTCGTAAAGGGAGGTCATTTGGAGAGTTGTTGTGGGGGTAGAAAATTCTTGATAGGGAATTAGAAGAAATTTTCAGCTCTTCGGGCCGAGTAAGAAGAGAAGGTCATGTGAGAGGACGTGCCCTGGGTGGCGCGTCTACGTCACCCTTTGATGGAATTTATGCTAGAAGAAGGATCATCCAACCGTTCTCTATGATCCCCTTTAATGAATATTTGGATGACCTTTTCCTTGACTTTCTCACACCAAGGATACTATATTGGATAATTCAATGTCAGATAAATGATTGATTGAACCTCCCGCATGCCCCACTTTGATGATAATACTATTTGGAGGAAGGATCATTCTACCCTTTCATAGGTAATCCCTTGATAAAAATTATATGTTAGAGGAAGGGTCGACCAACCCTTTCCTTGGATCACCCTAGATGGGAATAATGTGTTGGATAAGGGGTCAACTGAACCTTTCCTACACAACCCCTCTACCATAATACTATGCTAAATGGGAATATTATGCTCAAGGAAGGTTTGCATGACCTTTTTCTTAGCTCACTCATGCTTGGGATATTATGTTGGAGGATCTCTTTCAACATGAATACTATGCTAATGTGAGTTGAAGGATAGGAAACCCACATAGATTTGATCCCATGGAAACTCTACACATTTATTCATAAAGATGATGAAAAGTGAGACAACATTAAAACTGAGAATATTCTTGTTCCCCTCAATCTTCATATCCTTGGTATTTTCAACAAAGAATGATGAGTCTTTTATTTAGGAGTTGGTGTTGCCTACTGAGGAATTTAGCTAGTTAGCCAAAAAAGGATAATTTATAGGTTGGTGAGCTCATTGTGAAAACAACAGGTCTTATCCAATTTCCCTCATTGTGTATCTTCAGTAGACCATAGATTGAAGCAATCATTGGATTCATATCTTGAGTTTTTCTATAGTTCACTATCCATAATAGACCATTGGGTCACCTTTGAGACAATTTTAACAATGCGGTTCACCAAATTCCTATTTAGTTTAATGTAACAACCACTATTATTGAGGTGGTATTGCATGTGTAGACATAATTTTCTTTACTCGTGATTAAGTAGCACCACCCTTGTCCACTTTTAATATTACTAAATTTTAAATTATGAGCCATAATTTCTTCTCTACTAATGTTTTGTTTTGGAGGTTTGGTTTGTATTAAGGATTTTGCACAATATCGTCTTTCCTCTTCTAGTTTTTATTTGGATAAGTGTTGTCTTCAAGCCTCAATCCCACATAATCTCTTCTATTGGAATTCTAGAGGGTGCACCACAAAATTTAGTCNTCTGTTCAAGTGTTATTTCTGTTGCTATTTCGTATATCATTTCTGTGTATTGTGAAGATTATGCTGGATATTTTACTGTTATTCTGTTATTTCTAGCATTTCGTTCCTGTTCTGCATATTTTATATATCTGGTATCTTGCAGACATTCTCTTAAGAGAGGTAACATGGAACTCGAGTACCTTTCTTGGACAGGGCGTGGTTATGTTCCATCGTAGTGACCTCGTAATCCTGCAATAAAGACGAGATGATATTTTCTTAGTGTCAAATAGAAACCAACATCACTTAAACTTTTAAAGGTAAAATATTATAATACAATGAAGGTATCATTTTACAGAGTAATATTGTTGTAGGTGAATCCCCCTGTGGAAAAGTGGATTCCCTCTTGGTCTCTAGACTCCTAAGGCCAAGACAGAAAAGTGATTAACATGGACACTGACTTCCTTTTAGATCTAATCAAGCTAATCAATGAAAGAGAAGGAGAAAGATATGTACCTTATAAGCGACGTTTGTCCTTTCGAAGTCCTACTTGAGCTTTGATCCTAAGCTCCCTGATAGGTCCTATAGGAAAAACAAAGATACAATGGACTAGCTACTCTACTGAGATTATCTCAATCATATATCCATCTACTACNACAGACAAACTCATATGGAACAAGCACAAGTTTGAAAGAAACAGGCCAAGCATTGATTATATTAATGAGAACAAGTAAAATTACTTACAATCCTTTGAATGAAGGTGCAACATCTTCTTCTAGTTCTCCTTGTCCAAACCCTTTGCTCAATCAATCTCCATTAATTTCTTTGATGACATATCACTCATTAGATCATAAGTTTCACATTTCCAATATTTTCCATGTACCTTTCACCATGAGAAGGCCTCCTTATATAATGTTGGAGAGGCTCAACCACTTGAGATATATTTGGGATAAGTTGAGGATTCCTCTCCTTTAGTTGAGGATCTTCCCTAAGATCATGCTTTGACCATCTATTCAAATCCAACTACCTTCAGGAATTGAGGGATTCTTCCCCGATTTGCCTCAACAAACCCAAAATTTGCTCAAAAAAGGGTAGCTCTCCCCCAAAAGGGTGCACAAGGTGCTCAAGCACTCCCCCAAAGAGGCTCAAGGAGCGTTGGCACTCCCTGACAGTGGGTATTCGAGCGCTCCTCTCCAAAATTCAGTTTTTGAGTGGTTTTTCCAATGGAAAAAGGCTTGTACTTCCTTTCAAGTGATTTCTCTTCTTCCAAAACACCCTTTGAGGTGTCTTAAGTGTCTTTATGATGTCGTTAGAGGTACAACATATGTAAGATGTAAGTATGATGTTTTTGACACTTGCAACACTTATAGTCAATATGAAACACTTGCGGACAAGATGTGACACTTACAACACTCGTAATGATGACACTTGCGACAATATCGAAGTGAGTAATTTTTAGGTGTAACAAATTCCCCCCCAAAGTATGAAGTTAGAAGATGATGATGACTAAAGTACTTTGTAGAATTTTTCAAGCAAGGGTATGGACGTAGAGAAACTGGAAAAAACTGCACACAACCACCAAACAAATATTATGACATGTTTCCAACCCAAGGCAGGCATACCTATGCTTGAGTGATAAAGACTTTTTAGGTATGGCCGCCATAAATACATTGTGGATCCATAATTATATTGACAAAATGGTATAGCCACCACAAATACAATGTGGATATATACTCCTATGAACTGAACTGATCATAGCCACGAAGACTACATAGTGGATCTATGAGATGACAAGACATAGCCACGACCAATACAAAGTGGATATATGTAACAATATATGTGTCATAGTTCAAAAGAACTCCTTCGCAACCTGGGAAAAGTACATGTAAGAGTGATGACTCAACCCAGAGTCTTCTTACCGATCCCAATGTAGTATGAATCTAACCATGTGAATAGATATCCTGATGTCGAAAATGGCAGAAACCACTTGATTACCGATCAATGATGTAAACCGTTAACAAGTGCGAGGGAGATCACCATTGATGTCAATGATTCCCAAGGTACTCTAGTACATTCTAATGAATGTTAATAGATGAGATGAATTCAAACATCCATGGAATCATCTGATCAGAGGTCAATGATGTAAACCTACTATCGGACACGAGGAGGCCTTCCATTGAGGCATGAAGGTCCCAAGGTACTAACTGGTTTCTAGGTCTATTTCCTGGATAATGTGTTGAAGTCGATAGTAATAGACTCGTCAAAGGAGGGCCTTGTTGTATCCCCCATCAATGACATGAAACTGACACAGAGATGTAATTGGTATATCAAATGAACATTGACTAACATGGGTATTGAAACAAGATATTTGTGTTGGTTGACTCTCGAGGCAGATACTTCCCTAGAACACTAAGGCACAACAACAGAAACTTGACATGGACCAAAACTTTGATGATGCAGTGGATGTTGTGACTTTCGTCAGGTGACCCAAATGAGTAAAATAAACTCAAAGGATTAGCTCAGTGAAGAGGTTCAGAGGATTAAAATGTGTGCAAACACAAAGTGTCATGTTCAAGGGTGGCCATAAGAGTTATTGGTAGTGTTCTCAAAAAACTTATTGGCTTGCTTCTTTCAATTTCCCCCCCATCCAGATAGATGAGTACCTCTTTTTAATTTAACGAGATCGAGGAGGGTAACACATGCTCAATATGACTCACCTTTGGTAAGTCCCTCTTCCTTTTTTTAACAAATTGGAAGAAGTAAGGGTTCGGCCCCATATGGTCCCTTCAATGTATGATCGTTTAACGATTCCAGAGAAGGTAAACTCGGTGGTTTTTCATATTTAGAGAGTCTGAAAACAACTTAAAGACGACTCCAATGTTGTTTTTTTTCATAATGTTAGTCTCGCGAGGATGAAAAAGATATAAATTATCAGTCAAAAGACACCCTTTCAAACCTTTTAATGAGTGGGAAAGGAAGAAAGATCACTCAACAATCTTTTCACGTTTAGAGATTCTGAAAAGAGATTAAAGACGACTCCAAAGGGTTCCTTTTTCGTATATCCATGCGAGTCTGAAACAATGATAAAATTCTACTCGGTTACATTCTCATGTTTGCTTTTTTTCTCGAGCACGATAAAGAACAAAGACCAAGCTCGGTATGCCCCCAACTTGAAAGATAGTGGCTTAACTCCAGAATGATCATCAAAGGCTGGAGACATGCCCTCCAAGCTTCAATTCAATCACCGACTTTGAGGTGGTCACCAATTTCTCTACTGGACAGAGAAAAAGGATAAGAGTGGATAAAAAAAGGTTCAAGAGAGGTGACTGTTTCATTTTCTAACAAGCTTGACACAGAAAAAGAACAATGTTGAGGGCTCCAAGTTCAATTCCCGGATATTTGTTTCATTTTTTAATGAGCTTGCTACAGAGAGGAAAAATATGCTCAAGGCTCCCGGTTCAATCCCCATATATCTGTTTAATTTTTAACGAGCTTTCTATAGAGAGGAAAACTATGCTCAAAGATTTTGTTTCATTTTTTAATGAGCTTGCTACAGAGAAAAGAAACTATGCTCGTGACCTCTGTTTCATTTTTGAACGATCTTTCCACAGAAGAAAGAAACTATTCTCGAAACCTCTTCTTAATCATGGCTTCCAAGAGAATAAAGCTCTGGAAGGACACCATGTGAAGGGACAAAACTCGGTCATGGCTTCCAAGAGATCTTCACTGGATGGAAGAAAATCACTCTGGAAGGAACACATGTTGAGGGCCGCAACAGGGGTAAGGATATAAGGCTCCAATAACCCTATCGAAGAGATCACCATGTCAACTACCAGATCCAAATCGTCTGAAGTTGAAGTCATGGGAGATAACGCCACATAATTGACATGTGGCGGGGGTGATATTTTCATCATATAAGAACCATTTAGGGAGGTAATCCATTCAGGATCGATGAATGAAAGTTGGTTAATAATCACCATTATTCCATTGTGTGGGAAATATATCACATGAAAAAGAGTGGACACAATAGCTTTCATGGAATAGACATAATCCCGCCCAAGGAGTAAAGAGAAATCCAAGGGGTCTTGGACTACCATGACATCAATAAAGACAGTTTTCCCTCCCAAAGTTACCGGAAACTGAGGAAGGGTCCCTAAAGGTTGATTAGTTCTTATGTTAAAATATAAGAGATTTTGTGTAACCGGTGCAAGTGGAGGATAGTCCAAAGCATTCCAAGCAACAAAGGACAAAATACTAACGAATGCACCTTCATCTATCAATGTTTGAGGAACGTCCGGACCACAAACCTATACTATAGTCTGGAAAGGAATGTGAGAGGAAAGACGAGGTCCAGTTAGCGCACACCAATAAAAAAGGATGGCCTCATTGCTTGGCGAGGGTTTCGCGGGAGAATGAGGAATTCCCCCCAGCATGGTAGATTCTGTATCAACAAGAAAAACATGGGCAATATCGAGTTTACTCTCTATAGGGAGAGTAGGATCGACCAATGATGGGATCAGATCGACTATGCAGGAACTCTTTAGAGGAAGAGCAGGATTGACCGATGATGGGATCGGATCAACCACGTAGGCACTCTTCAGAGGAAGGGTGGGACTGACCAATGAAGGGACTGGATCAGCCACTTTGACACTCGTCAAAGGAGGAGTGGGATTGACCGATGACAGAACCAGATTGACCACTTGGGTTTCATTCTCCAAGGGGAGAATGGGGTCGACGGGTGGAAATGAATCGACCTGTTTGGTGTCACTCTCTAACGGGAGAGTGGGGTCGACCAAGGATGAAAACAGATTGACTACTTGGGTTACACTCTTTTGATGAAGAGTAGGGATGATCGATGACATAATTGGGTAAACTACTTCAGTGAGTGGTTCAACTGAGGATGAAACTAGATTGACCACCTGATCAACCGGATTGACCGGGGATGGAACCATATTGATCAGTCCATCAACTAATGACAGGTTGGGAGAAAGATTACGATAACCTTTTGGAAGTTGAAGTTTTTTCAAAAGAGAAGAAGCCTCGTCCATATGAGGACAAAGGTTAGAATAATGATCACCTTTGCATAACATGCAATGGAATTTGACAGTTGTCTTCTTCTTACCAACCTTGATGTCACTAGGTGATGGGGTATCACTGGCATGTCCAGTAGAAGCCTATGACATGGAGGACCACATTTCTAAGACCTTGGGAATACCAAGGCAATCCCTCAGAAAGTGGTCACCCTTACAAATATTGCAAGGGAATTTGGGTTTTAGATTCTTCATTTTAATCTTGTTGACCTCATCAACACTCCCAATACTATTAACAATAGTTGTTTTCTTGGATCCAACATTTGATGTTGTTGGAGCCTTGGTCCTTTTCGGGCTCTTCTTCTTCTTCTCTTTCTGTTTCTTGTTCTTCTGATCAACCTGGCTACTTGCTTTAGAGATTTCACTAGACAAAGAAGGAGAAAGGGAAGGAGACTTAATGGGTGAAGAAGGAGAAAAGTCTATGTGAGGTTGATGTGTGGGTGGTGTACTAAGATCTAAAGTATTAGGTGCAATTGAAACATTGGGAGGATTCGATATCACTAGAGTGGGGAACAACCAAACCTGTAATCCGATGGTGAGTCCCAGAAAAATCAGTGTGGCAATGTACATAGGACCAAAGTTTCCAAATGAAGGAAAGGTATAAGGTTCCCCAGGAGAAGGGGCTCCTCCATTGGTATTCTCAGGATTTGATTCCATTAACACTGACTCGACCTAAGGTCCACTAAGTAACACAACCAACACACACTATGAATTTGAGAAGTAAACAATAAAAAAAGACCTTCCCACAATGAAACCACTAGTTGGTGATGAAATCCAACGTCGCGAGATCAAAATAGGAAGGGGTGGGGATATAGAGGGTGGATCAGTTATGTTGGTGACCTGCTTAATGGACTTATGCCTTAGTGCAAGCTTCCACGCAATAATTGTGGATTTACCCTCCAAGGAGCCCGAGTGAGTATGACCAACGTTTGTTCTAGGTACAGTGAGACTTCCCTTTACCATCACCTTGTGTGAGACCCTAAATATTATGGCTACTAAGGTCACCAATTCGCAGTCAGCCCCTGGGCAGGTATAGTCGACAGTCCATTCAGAACGTATGGGCAGAATAACAAGTCTGAAATCAACTCGAGAGGCTCCCACACATAATCGTGGGTATACCTTCAAGTGACCCCCAATATACGATCCGACCACTACAAACAGTTGGGCCATGGATGGATAATCTTCATAACTCACCTGAATGCGACATCGTGCGTAACCCCTGTGTGAGAGGGGGATCCCAGAATGCCTATACGACAATTGGATTTTCTCTCCCTATCACAATATTCTATGTTTGTTTGATATCTTTGGAAAGTTATCCTTTCAACCTATTCCAAACCCTTACACCTTAAACTAATGTAGGTTTGCTAACAAAGATGTAAAAATTCTAATAAATTTTAGTTTAGCGTTGATTTTAGTGGTTGTTATTTACTCATAGGTGTATGAGAGTGAATACTGATTATAATACGACTCATTTCCCAAAACATGCATAGTAAATGATAAGCAATGTTTTCTTTCAATGAATGTCTAATTAAGGGAAGGAGAAAGATTTTCCTTTCACTTTCAAACACTAAGATGCAATGGCCTCATGCAATAGTCCTCAATAAGGAATCCAATGCAACGCTAAAATGTTTATATGTGACTGATAACCAGTATATGTAAATCTTCTTATGCTAATTGGACTTCAAGAGTTGTGAGATTTAAGCAATCCGAAAGCAAACTTCACATAAACCAAAAGACACCCTTGTTATGATCAAACAAGAAACAGAAAGCCAAAAACTCAAAAGGAAAGAGAAAGAGCTTGGACAAGATGAATCAAATATCAGAAAGAAAAGTACAAAGGACCTTTGAAACTCCTTACAAAGTTTTCACTCACTCAGATAAATGAGAAGAAAACGACAAATTGACTCCAAATCGTGAAGGACAAAGAGTTATTGCAAAGTAAGGAAAAATGTCAAAAAACTCCAAACAAAAGAGAATTAATCCTTAGAAAATAGGGTATTGAAGGCCCACACCAAGATGGAATAAGCGTATGAGACCCTAAGCAAATGCAAAAGGCAAAAATTGAACCCAGAAATTGAAAAACTAGAGGGTTTTTCATTGAAAATTGGATAGTTCTCTAGTGTAAGGGGTACCAGAGCGCTCCAACACTCTGTGTAAGGCCACCAGGGAGTGTTGTTTCTCTTCTATCAAGGGAAGGGGAGCGCTCTGCTACAAAATCTCAGAAAAGTTCTTAGAAACTCAAAAATTCAAGAAAATTCAATCAATCAGGATGATCATGATGACATATAGAAGCAATCAAACAAATATAAGAATAAAAAAATATAATATGGAGAAGGTCAAATCAATGGAAAAAGGGCCAAAACAAGATCTGAGAATGGAAACAAAAATCAGATCTCCTCCCCAACAGAGTTGCCAATTTCTGTTATCGGTGAATCCCCCTGCGGACAAGTGGATTCCCTCTTGGTCTCTAGACTCCTAAGGCCAAGACAGAAAAGTTCTTAACATGGAAATTGACTTCCTTTTAGATCTAATCAAGCTAATCAATGAAATATAAGGATAAATATATGTACCTTATAAGCGACGCTTTTCATTGCAAAGTCCTGGCTGAGCTCAGATCCTAAGCTCCCTAATAGGTCCTGTAGGAAAAAAAAAGATACAATGGACTTCCTAATCTACTGATATTATCTCAATCATAGATCCATCTACTGAAGACAAACTCATATGGAACAAGCACAAGTTTGAAAGAAACAGGCCAAGCATTGATTATATTAATGAGAACAAGTAAAAGTACTTACAATGCTTTGAATGAAGGTGCAACAACTTCTTCTAGTTCTGCTTGTCCAACCTCTTTGCTCAATCAATCTCCATTGATTTCTTTGATGATATATCACTCATGAGATCATAAGTTTCACATCTCCAATCTTTTCCATATACCTTTCACCATGAGAAGGCCTCCTTATATAACCTTGGAGAGGCTCAACCACTTGAGAGATCTTTGGGATAAGTTGAGGATTCCTCTCCTTTAGTTGAGGATATTCCCTAAGATCATGCTTTGACCATATATTTGAATCCAACTGCCTTCAATAATTGAGGGATTCTTCCCTGATTTGCCTCAACAAACCCAAAATTTGCTCAAAAAAGGGTAGCACTCCCCCAAAAGGGTGCACAAGGTGCTCAAGCACTCCCCCAAAGAGGCTCAGGGAGTGCTAGCACTCCCTGACAGAGGGTAGGGGAGTGGTCCTCTCCAAAATTCAGTTTTTGAGTGGTTTTTTCAATGGAAAAAGGTTTGTACTTCCTGTCAAGTGATTTCTCTTCTTCCAAACCACCCTTTGAGGTGTCTTAAGTATCTTTATGATGTCGTTATCGGAATGACATATGAAAGATGGTAGTATGATGTTTTTGACACTTGCAACACTTGTAGTCAATATGCGACACTTGCGGACAAGATGCGACACTTACAAGAATCGTAATGACGACACTTGCGACACTATCGAAGTGAGTAATTTTTAGGTGTAACAATACTTATCTTGAATTGTCGGAAGAATGCTCCCAGTCACAGTTGCGATCCGTCAACACGTCGAAAGGGGAGGAGTGAACTTGAATAGCCTGATGGGTACCCTCATAGAAAATCATGGTCTCGTCATTAGATTGGCTACCATTTTTTATTAAAACAAAACCTTTCAGGAATTTAAACAAATAAACAACAATAACATTATAAATCCAAACTGCAAGGGTCATGTGGTATGTGTAGACCAAATGCGTGAATCAAGTTAGGGTATCAATTTAAATAATTCTTTCCGAAAAGAATGCGTTGCCCAAACTATAAATACAGAGTTTAAATTATACGCCGAATACATTTATCAAATTCTAAACATAAATTGATTATCTGTGCTGAAGGGAATGCAATGCTCGAAGATAAAAAAATAGAGTTAATATTTTTGCCAAATATCAGACTTCTAATGTTAGATTCCACACATAGATAATGATATTATCATAATGAAAGATGTAACACTAAATTTAATCACAGACTCAAATAATATCCTATTGCAGGGTGCTTCTTAACATATCATTTGGTACACAGAATTCCCATTGATATATATATCTACACCGAATGGGAAATACATAAATATTTTAAAAAGAAAACTACAATCGTAAGATTCATCTAGTGGTTTGAAAGAACCTACAAAATGTTGGACTCCCAAGTAAAAGACCCAGTCTAACAGTACCCAAAAGAAGAAAGGAAACATTATAAAATCTTATCAAAAGGAAATTTGTTGTCATCCGAATAGAGTATAGCATGCGACACACAGTGTGGTCTTTACCCCTAAACCAACGTTCTAGACTAAAAACTCCCACACGGTCTCACAGAGACCCAATACCAAGTCACAGAGAATAAAAACAAAAGAAACCCTATGAGTAAATTTCATATGCATTAATCTTGAAAATGCGTGTGCAAGAATCATTGAAGTCGGAGACCAGAAGGTAGAGCACCGAGAATTTTTCAGAAGGGTTTTAAAACAAATCTATGGATAAGTATCCTTACCCGGTTTAAGGAGGGTAACTTGTTAGCATTCCAATTATTTTTTCTTAATTTTCACCAGGATGAATCTCCTCCATGTCGTATACACCAGATCGACTCTTCATAGTCATCCTGGAAAGGTTATGTAGAGTGAGAAAGACGAAAGGAGAGAATAAAACTAACTAAACCCTTCTAGAAGCTAAGAAAGGGAACAGTTAATGAACCCGTATCATGCCATGTGATGATTTTGAGGTGGCCTACTCTGTATTGGAAACAAAGGCCAGGTTAAAGGCCTCGGAAGGGACTTTGCGTAGACCTCCATTAAGTAATTGGATGGAGGATTCAATGCGACCCTGACAGTCTCACCTTCATTTCTCATGCCGAGTTAATGCGAAGGAGGGAGAGGTTTCATAACCAAACATTGTAACTAACAAAGTTAAGACATATTTTCAGTTAGAGTGTAACAATCGATCGGATTATCATTACACAACTCGTAAGGAAGGATGTTACCCTTAGAATCTGAAGAGATACGAACAACTCATTTAACGTTCAAGTGGACTAAGAGATGAATTCGTCTGATACTCCTTTGTTGGTCAAACTAAGACTAAAAATCCAAAAATCACATACACTTTAAGACTGTGTCTTGTGTCATGAGAATGATATGCAGGCTCTGATTCGTTTATTACATGTGACATGGTATATTTTCTTTACACGTTAATACTATCCAGAAAGAAAACACGAAGGTTGTCGAGATCTTGGAAAGTTACCCGACTGAAATACTCATACCTTAGAATATAAGTTATGAACGTATTTAATAGTATTAAGCGTGATACATTTAAATGTATGTAAACACACATATAAAGAGAGTTAATAATTAGGAGATTATATATACATAGATGGATATGTACATATATATATATATACTAGAATGTATGTTGCAAGGAGTAAGGATTTGTTTTGGGATACTGCTAACACTTCCCATTGATGATAGAAATATCAAGGAATTCAAAAGGGCTAGGATTGATAAGGTTATCCCTAGATATACATATGACTACTATGTAACATGAGTAACTTTAGGAATTATAAACAAGGTAGGAAACATAAGCCAGAGAGAGTGGAATAGAGATAATGACTGCACTTTGAAATTATCCTTACATCCTTTGAATCTGTTATTTGTAAAGAAAGAGAATTAATGTCCCTAATAAAAAAAATATTATTTGGTAATTTTGGGGAACATTACATAGCCTCTACCTTTGTTATCTCAACATCGATACATTCGTCGGAGATAACCTACTGTAAGAAATGAATCCTTGGTAGCATTATGGTCGCTTCCCAGAATTTGTTCTTTCACAACATTGTAGTACCAAGCGTATAAGTTCATCTTGATATTCCATCATTCGAGAATGTATCAAATGTCATCAAGGAATACTCGACGGTATTCAAGTAGAGTATCCACAACCCATCCTTATTCTGTATGAAATTAACAAGAGCACCCCAAGGAGATACACCTGGATGTAAGTCATAGGTCCAACATCTCCCTCAATTTCACTGTCAATGATTGTAACTTAGGGGTCGACACCCAATAAGGCTCTCTTTCCATCGGTTCAGTCCAAGGTTTTATGTCAATGGTAAATTCCATATTGGCTTCAGCACAAAACCTGGTAACTCTTCTGGGAACACGTCCGCAAACATTTGTACTATTGGAAGGTCTTCCAATCCTTTCGCCAAGCCTTTGTCATTTAGTGCTAGGAGTTCATATAACTTTCATCCTTGTGCGTGTTATCTTGTAGCTGTAGGGAATAAATGAACCTCGGGGATAGTCCCTGTTTTCTTCCCTACAATCACTCTTCTTTGTCCTTCTTCATCAATCCAACTCAGCCGCCTCATCTTACCATTGAGTATCGCATCATACGATTCCCACCAGTCCATATGAATCATGTCGTCAAGATATTGCACTATTCACCAAGTTAAGTGACCGTGCATACCCCTTCCTCCAACCATCCAGTGGGCACTTAAATCCATATCAATGAATCGAAGATCGTCCCGTCGAAGGTAGTTACCTTAATTCCTTCAGCGTGGTACCAGGAATAGAACTCTCTATAGCATTGGGATATAATGAATTATAAAGTTTGATTGGCCAGAGTACCCTATGCCTTGAGCACAGTGGTCTAGCACTCGATCTAGCGATTATTCACCAAGATTAATAATCTTGTGGACCTTGCCCATCTCCCAAACGATAGAGGGTCCTGTTTCTCCGACTACTTTGGCCCTCGCAACTAGACAATTGTGTTGGTAATGTGTCTCTCCACCAATTCAGTTTCAAGTCTTCGGTCTAATGCTTCTGGTCCCCGAAGTAGAAGTTGTTGGCCTACCAACTTGAGCTCCTAGTCTATTTGGTTGAACTAGCCTAACTGATGTTGTTGTGGGCGAGGCTTCTTCCATGCAGATGTCATCTTCTCGTCGGAATTGTAGGAGTCCTGCCCTATTCCCCTCTGTCATCTCTTCCTCAGCTATGAGAGTCTTCTTAACAACACCATGCAAGGCTTGAGGCATCATAATCCTAAACTCTGCATGAATGTTGACATTAAGGCCAAAAATGAACATTTTGACCTTAAGTTTCTTGGTATTCAAGTGGGGAGAATATCAAAGAATCTCCATGAAATGGGCCTCATACTCGGGCACCGTTCGACCTCCTTGTCATAAGGCATTGAACTCGTTGAGTTGACGTTCAATGAATTCCTCATATAAATACCTCTCCCGGAATCGTTCCTCGAATAGTTCCCATGACACGTCCTTGACTTCCATGTTCAATTGCGGTAGGAGCATCTTCCACCATAGAAGAGAGATCCCCTTTAGTTGAAGGACCACCATGCATACCTTCATGTTGGAGGTTTAGTCGCAAAGTGCAAAGCACATTGCCATATTCTCCAACCATGCATTGGCGGGTGCACCATCTGGGGAACTCGTGGAATTGAGAACTTATCCCTCTCGAGCTCTCGGCGAATGCTAATGGTACGAGATGGGGAGCGTTGTGGACCCTCAAGGGTACATACACCCTGGCCTCATCTCAATACAAATGGTGAATCAAGGCCTATGACATTCCCTCGAAGGACCTTGTCAGACCCTCATCATCCCTTACAACAATTGAATCCAGCCCAAGGACTTGTTCTTCCCCTTGGGGGTTAGACTCCGAGGGCATGGGCACTTCTGGAGGCGTCACACCTCCTTCCACGACACCACGTTGCAAACCTCTGTGGCATCCTCCAATCACGATCACCACATGGACACGTTAATTTTTTAATTAGCACTAGGTTAATACTCAAGGGTTTACTGCAGTAGAAATCATGGCGATCCACAGTCGCAGGGTTTAACTCACTCTAATACCATATGTAACGGCCCCCGTTGTTACGACTTCATGCAATGCAATCAAGTACCATTTTTGTTTTTTTAAATAGGGAAGTAACATATACAAACAATTAATCATCGCAACTTGACGATGAACTCAAGTCACACAATTCAGACAATAGACAACAACGACCCAACATACTAGCACATCATGCAACTGGACGAAACATGCGATAATCAACAGATGGAATTATAAAAAAAATACTAAGAGGAAAGACAACATCAATCAACCAACCACAACAGCTTCGATGACCAGTATCTAGAACCCTTCTGGCGAGCGAGAGACAACACAATGATGTTACAACACAAGTATGAATTTACTTACAAAATAACATCATCCACAATGGGAGGCACATGACCCGAAGCCAAGGTTCGTATGCACTCATGAATCAACATGCACAATGAACCAATCATGAGGTATCACGTCGCTACACTAAGACAAGAGCTCTAGGAACCCAAGCGCAAACAAAATAACTCTAATCCATTAAATAAACATAAAATCAACATGCCTAAAATCCAACTTGCACTATCATACAATATGCGACGTCGTTAGACGAAGGCGCTCTAAACAATAAGGCAAACATGGATGAAATTTATTAGCAATTATCATCATATGGACTAATTCACAACATAAGTAACCAATCACCATCTAAAAGTAAAAGAACCTAACCATCCTCAAGAAACATTATACTTTGCAATCAAGGGTTTAAAATTTCAGTAAACTCATCTATAACTTTGTACTACTTGGGTTGTACTACCCTACCATGAAAACAACTCTTAAATTGCAAGGAGTAAAAAGTAAAAAGGGGGGAGAGCCAAGCATCAAACACCCTTACTCTAAGTCATGCTAAGGTGCAATAATTAGTGATGATTTCACGAGAAAACATTAAAAATTCCTTTACCATAATTTAGATAAATTAAATTAAATCACCCCATCATTATAAGAATATCTTAAGAATCACAACCTATTGAATGAACACCCCTTTATTTATATGTTATATCATAACTCTCAATTAACAACTAGTAAAGGCCTCGCATTAATCCAAATGAATTGTTACCAATGTTAAGGAAAACCATTATTCTAAAGTGCTGGACAAATGCGATAATCTTAATAAATCCGTTAACTGTTAAATCATAAATAGATGGAACTAATAACACCAATAGTCAAGGCAATAAAATACTCTAAAACTACAGAATCCCTGAAGGGAAACCGCCACTTGAAAAGTAAAAAAATTTACGAGCATAAATTACCATAGTATTTGCGGCTATAAAGTAGGTGGCTATAAACATACAAATGTTAATGTGTTCCTTCCACTTCTTTGTTAACGCAACGCAGTAAAATAGCTAGGAAAAATAAAATTGTTACCGGTCGATTGTTCTATATTATTATTCGCCACTATTCTCTATTTCCATATAATATATTATTGTTCTAATATATTAATGTTCGTATATGTATTTCATCTAGCTCAGATCCTAGACAACTCCAAAAATGTCCAAGACAAATGGAAGGATAGAGCTCATTGACTACAAATTTTCCCTCTTAGAGTTAAGGAGGAAGATCTTTAAAATGCTTTTCATTTTTTCTTTAATACGGTACCTATTTTGCCTTGTGCTAATGAGACAATGGTACAACGATTTGACATTCCTTTCATGTCGAGTGTTGAACTAACACCACAAACTCTAAATTTTTCTACTAAGCTATGTAATATCATGATGTTCAATTGTGTCTGGAACATGCTTCGATAGGTGGTGATTCCAATTCAAATGTACACACCCAAAACAATTCAATATTCAATATTAATAGTATATCTGTAATGAATGCATCGTCTATTGATAATAATCAGATATATAAATAGAGCATTGACATCAATACACAATATAAAGGAGAAAAAGGAAAATTCTATGGAATATACATGGCTTTATTATTGTTGTTAATTTGAGTGTTAGTTACAATTCAAAAACAATATTGATATTTCACTCATTTATTTACGAGAGTAATTTTCACAAATCAATTCAATGTAATGAATAAAGAATAGAAGTCTGAGGCAGTAAAATAAATTTGGCCACTACGATTTTTAACAGAGTTGTATCTATAAATGATAACATATATGTAGGATTCAGATGTTCAACATGCTTACATTTATTATTGAATAGAGTAATGAAGTCGAGCCTTCCAAGTACATGCACTTTTATCATCTCCAATTTAGATTGAAATTGTTTCCACTTTTTTAAACTCTAAACAATTAACAATTAATAAAGGCCTCGCATTAATCCAAATGAACTATTACCAATGTATAGGAAACCATTATTCTAAAGTGCAGGACAAATGCAATAATCTTAATAAATCCGTTAACTGTTAAATCATAAATAGTTGGAACTAATAACACTGATAGTCAAGGAAATAAAATACTTTGAAACTGCAGAATCCCTGCAGGGAAACCGCCACTAGCAAAGTAAAAAAATTCACGATCATAAAATTACCACAGTATTCGCAGCTATAAAGCATCTGTCTATAAACATATGAATTTTAATGCGTTCCTTCCACTTCTTTGTCAGCACAACACAGTCAAATCGTTGGGAAAAATAAAAATTTTACTTGTAGATTTCTCTATATTATTGTTCACCACTGTTTTCTATTTCCATATAATATATTACTATTATAATATATTAATGTTCATATATGTATATCGTCCGTCTCAGATCCTAGAAAACTCCAAAAATGTCCAAGACAAATGGGAGGATAGAGCTCATTGACTGCAACTTTTCCCTCTTAGAGTTAAGGAGGAAGATCTTTAAAATGATTTTCGTTTTTTCTTTAATATGGTACCTGTTTTGCCTTGTGCTAGTGAGAAAATGGTACAATGATTTGACACTCCTTTCATGTCGAGTGTTGAACTAACACCATAAAGTCTAACTTTTTTTTCTAAGCTATGTACTAGCATGATGTTCAATTGTGTCTGGAACATGCCTCAGTAGGTGGTGATTCCAATTCAAAGGTACACACCCAAAATAATTCAATAGTCAATCGTAACAGTATATCTGTAATGAATGCATCGTTTATTGATGATAATTAGATATATAAATAGAGCATTGACATCAATACACAATATAAAGGAGAAAAAGGAAAATGATATGGAATATACATGGCTTTAGTATTGTTGTTAATTTGAGTGTTAGTTACAATTCAAAAACAAGATTGATATTTCACTCATTTATTTACGAGAGTAATTTTCACAAATCAATTCAATGTAACGAATAAAGAATAGAAGTTTGAGGCAGTAAAATAAATTTGGCCACTATGATTTTTAACAGAGTTGTATTTATAAATGATAACATATATGTAGGATTCTGATGCTCAACATGCTTACATTTATTAATGAATAGAGTAATGAAGTTGTGCCTTCCAAGTACATGCACTTTTATCATCTCCAATTTAGATTGAAATTGTTTCCACTTTTTTAAACTCTGCGCAATTAAAAATTAATAAAGACCTCACATTAATCCAAATGAATTGTTACCAATGTAAAGGAAAACCATTATTATAAAGTGCGGGACAAATGAAATAATCTGTTAAATCTGTTAAATATTAAATCATAAATAGCTGGAATTAATAACACCGATAGTCAAGACAATAAAATACTCTGAAAATGCAGAATCCCTGCAGGGAAACTGCCACTGGAAAAATAAAAAAAATTACGAGCATAAAATTACCACAGTATTCACAGCTGGCTATAAACATATGAGTGTTATTGTATTCCTTCCATTTCTTTTTCAGCGCAACGTAGTCAAATAGCTAGGAAAAATAAAATCGTTACCTGTCGATTGTTCTATATTATTGTTCGCCACTGTTCTCTATTTCCATATAATATATTACTCTTCTAATATATTAATGTTTGTATATGCATATCGTCTGTCTCAGATCCTAGAAAAATCCAAAAATGTTCAAGACAAATGGGAGGATAGAGATCATTGACTGCAACCTTTCCCTCTTAGAGTTAAGGAGGAAGATCTTTAAAATGCTTTTCATTTTTGCTTTAATATGGTACCCGTTTTTCCTTGTGCTAGTGAGACAATGGTACAATGATTTGACACTCCTTTCATGTCAAGTGTTGAACTAACACCACAAAGTCTAACTTTTTCTGCTAATCTATGTAATAGCATGATGTTCAATTGTCTCCGGAACATGCTTCGCTAGGTGGTGATTCCAATTCAAAGGTACACAGCCAAAACAATTCAATATTCAATCTTAATAGTATATATGTAATGAATGCACCGTCTATTGATGATAATCAGATATATAAATAGAGCATTGACATCAATACACAATATAAAGGAGAAAAAGGAAAATGATATGGAATATACATGGCTTTAGTATTGCTGTTAATTTGAGTGTTAGTTACAATTCAAAAACAAGATTGATATTTCACTCATTTATTTACGAGAGTAATTTTCACAAATCAATTCAGTGCAATGAATAAAGAATAGAAGTTTGAGGAAGCAAAATAAATTTCGCCACTACGATTTTTCACAGAGTTGTATTTATAAATGATAACATGAATGTAGGATTATGATGTTCAACATGCTTGCATTTATTAATGAATAGAGTAATGAAGATGAGCCTTCCAAGTACATGCACCTTTATCATCTCCAATTTAGATTGAAATTGTTTCCACTTTTTTAAACTCTGTGCAATTAACAATTAATAAAGGCCTCACATTAATCCAAATGAATTGTTACCAATGTAAAGGAAAACCATTATTCTATAGTGAGGGACAAATGCGATAATATTAATAAATACGTTAACTATTAAATCATAAATAGTTGGAACTAATAACATCGATAGTCAAGGCAATAAAATACTCTGAAACTGTAGAATCTCTGCAGGGAAACTGCCACTGGAAAAGTAACAAAATTCACGAGCATAAAATTAACACAGTATTCGTAGCTATAAAGACGTTGGCTATAAACATGTCAATGTTAATGTGTTCCTTCCATTTCTTTGTCAGCGTGGCGCAGTCAAATAGATGGGAAATACAATCATTACATGTCGATTGTTCTATATTATTGTTCACCACTGTTCTTTATTTCCATATAATATATTACTCTTCTAATATATTAATGTTTGTATATGTATATCGTCCATCTCAGATCCTAGACAACTCCAAAAATGTCCAAGATAAATGGGAGGATAGATCTCATTGACTCCAACTTTTACCTCTTAGAGTCAAGGAGGAAGATCTTTAAAATGCTTTTCGTTTTTGCTTTAATATGGTACCCATTTTGCCTTGTGCTAGTGAGACAATGGTACAACGATTTGACACTCCTTTCATGTCGAGGGTGGAACTAACGCCACAAAGTCTAACTTTTTCTGCTAAGCTATGTAATAGCATGATGTTCAATTGTGTCTGGAACATGCTTCAGTAGGTGATGATTCCAATTCAAAGGTACACACCCAAAACAATTCAATATTCAATCTTAACAGTATATATGTAATGAATGCATCGTCTGTTGATGATAATCAGATATATAAATAGAGCATTGACATCAATACACAATATAAAGGAGAAAAAGGAAAATGCTATGGAATATACATGGCTTTAGTATTGCTGTTAATTTGAGTGTTAGTTACAATTCAAAAACAAGATTGATATTTCACTCATTTATTTACGAGAGTAATTTTCACAAATCATTTCAATGTAACGAATAAAGAATAGAAGTTTGAGGCAGTAAAATAAATTTGGCCATTACGATTTTCAACAGAGTTGTATTTATAAATGATAACATATATGTAGGATTCTGATATTCAACATGCTTACATTTATTAATGAATAGAGTAATGAAGCTGAGCCTTCCAAGTACATGCACTTTTATCATCTCCAATTTAGATTGAAATTGTTTCCACTTTTTTAAACACTGCGCAATTGACAATTAATAAAGGCTCACATTAATCCAAATGAATTGTTACCAATGTAAAGGAAAACCATTATTCTAAAGTGCAAGACAAATGCGATAATCTTAATAAATACGTTAACTGTTAAATCATAAATAGATGGAACTAATAACACTGATAGTCAAGGCACCATAAAATCAAGAACATGTCACCCGATCCCCTAGTTGCACCAGAAAATCAATTTTATTTATTAATTAATTATTCTTATTTCCCTCACCCACCAAAAAGCGTTCCTAAAAATGCTCCCCGGTGTTCCAAAATTCCCTTACAATTCATAAATGACCTACTCCTTACTTAAATCCTAGTTAAGTTCATGAAAAGAATGTTTCAAGGGTTAGATTCCTTACTAAGTTAGACATTCTCCTTTTCTCTAAGTTTCCCCTTTTCTTTAAGTTTCTCCTTTTCCTTAAGTTTCGCCTTTTTCTTAGGTTTCCCCCTTTTCTTTAAGTTTCCCCTTTTTCTAAGTAAATTCAAAATTAGCAGGTTTAGACAAAAACAACCAAATACCCCTTTTATTAATTAAACCTTTATTAAAATTTCCACTTTTATTATTAATGCTTGAATTTTCTAATTAGTTATAAAAAGAACCTTTAGTGAATTGAAATTTTATAAAAAGAACCTTAGTGAATTGAAATTTTATAAAAAGAACCTTAGTGAATTAAAATTTCCATTTTAATCCGGTTATGTGTCTAATTAGATTATTTTTTTGTTCTAAGGTTATACTCACACCTAGGTTTTCAATTCACTAGGCTTGGCGACAGGTTTTAAGGGAAAAATTGTTTTTAAACTTTACTTATCGCATCATTCATTTTAAGGTCAACCAGGTCCTAAGGAGGCATAGTTTTGTAGGCACTAGGTTTATTCACTTAGTCATTAAAACCACGACGTGCCCTTTAGGACGCACTATGTGCTCCAAGGGTGCCACTCACGCCTTTCCATTTTATTTGCACGACGTGTCCCTCAAGATGCACTACGTGCTCCAAGGGTGCTAATTGCCACTTTTCGTTTTATTTGCATGAAGTGCCCTTCAAGATGCACTACATACTACAAGGGTTCCATTCACTTCTTGACTAAATTTCATAGATGTCAAACCCCTGGAGTCTATACTCTGCCAGGTGATCTTGTGGGAGACTAAGGGCCTCTAAGAAATAAGGACCCTTCTTTATTGTGCACCCCTTAGAATCATCATGAGCGACTACCACAACCTGCCCTCATGACATTGTGGGTCTTCTCGAACTAGGTAATCGTTAACCTACAGTTTGAGCCACGTCGGGAGTGCTAGTAGGTTGTGGTAGGTTTGCTTCCACACCTCTCCCTCAATGTCTTTGGTTGTTGTGTGTGACCCCTTTACTCCAAATGTAAGTATGGTTGGCAAGCTATTGTCAGCCTGCATCCATCAACGAATCATGTCAACAGTAACAATCAACATCATAATATCTAATCATATGTACATATGTCACATCAAAAAAAATCAAACTCTAACAGTCGACTCCTTGAATCGATCCAGAGGCCAAGGAGTTTCATTGATGCCTCGACATCCTCAACGTCCAAAGTCCTACATACTCAAGAGAACCCAGTCAATAGCAGTTGTCTATGTAAATACAACAAAAATAGCATATGATCAAATCCACAATATCTCATAATAATAATCAAATCAACCAATTGTATGAAGAACCGGATCACTTGCATGCAAGTGTCCTCAAAGAGTAAGTCCGCTCAATGCGCGCAAGAGAGGGATGTTACACTGTTGGGTTTATTGAATTGCACATAACTACATAATTGGATCTATATAGATATATCTTATTTGATCAGTTATTACTCGTGTTGGGTTTATTGATTTTCATGTAGCTACAGAATTTGCATGTATGCTACATCGTTGGATCTATAGATGTATGTATACTGCAAAAGTTAAATATTCACTTTATGACTCATGGATCTCTCAACATGGAATTACGTATTCTAGTTATAAATCCTGAGAAAGGGAAAGCTTAAACAATTCGGTATAGTTACACAAAATCTTAAACTCTGGAAATTTCCATATAGAGTAGTATGTTTTCTAAATAGCATATCACCATGGAATATTAAAAAAAATTATGCATTGAAAAGAAAGATAATACTTTACTAATTCTATAGGAATGGGAGTGAATCAGGGTTTTCCATTAATATTATTGTATAAATATGAATACATAAAGAAGACCTAAGAAAAAATCTAGTAAACAAGAGGAGCTACAAAATTAAAATAATTAGCTATGAAATTTTATATCAATGTTTTTTCTTAGTGTTAAGCTATAGAATTAAGATATAAACAAATTCTTCATAGAATCTAAAGTGGTTTCCCTCTATTTGAGTGATAGATTAATTTACGATATTTCAAAGTTATATTATTTGACAAAGTACCATATATGAAATGATTATATTAATAATAGAAAAATATTACAAGACATTTCTATGTACAATCCTATATGCGTTATTCTGAGTAGGAATAAACATAAGTGTAGTATAGAGACAGTCATTTAAACTCTTGGACATTATATTAAATTGAATATCAACATATAAGGAGTTAAAACACATGATCCAAAAACATAAAGTTTAATAGGTTTCTGAGTGGAACAATAGACGAGATAAAGAATAAGCAAGTCCAATTTTTCCTGGATTAAGAAATGTAGGACATGTGTTTCCCAGAAAAAGGAACTTGAGTACCTTTCGCAAGGGGAATCTTAATTTTCAATCAATGGTGTTACTTTTCTACCTATAAGACATAGTCGCAACATATATTAGAGAAAAAACTTCTTTAAATTTGGCATAAACATAAATGAGAATGGACGAGAATTAAAAATAAAAAAATGGTGTCGAATCACTTATCTCTTGTGGGATGGAATCGACAACTTTCGCCAGAAGCGAACTCTGTCAAATATTGTCGCACGATAATTTTTCCTATCTTTGTATCGATGCAACTGTTTCCTTGAGTTGTTAAAGCGCTTTGTCATGGTAACCGAACTTCTGTAAAAACAGAGGCTATGTCTAACAAATTTTTTTGTATTGATGAAGAAAGAAATGGACTATACAGAAAGACCCCTTTTTTCATTGCCATAAGAAGCATGTTAAAATGGGAAGTTCGTAATAAACTCTAACAAAGCTTATTTCAACAAAAAACCCTTATCAACATCTATTTTCTCACCACTTATAAATCACATAGACCAAGAAAATGAGTACGATTTTGGACTACTATTAAAGTATTAGACTCTTAAGTGCTATAATATACCAATAATCTTGTTTAAAAACAGAATTGGAGTCCTTATCTAAGATTAACTTATTATCCCATGTGTCGCAAAAGGAGAGGATTACTAATATTATGAGAGTTATTATTACAAAGATAACCCTCCACCAAACAATATAAATTCAAATAACTAAATGGATTAAATGAACTATAATAGTGAAACCCCATTTTAAAGACTTGGGTTAAACCACAGAAGATGGCCTAGTCGACCCAGAAGACGAAAGTTAAACTTGAAGAAATGAAAAGAATAAATAGTAATTGATCAATCCCTTGACTGAAAAGGAAATGAGTGAGATCATACACTCTGAGACAAATGATACAGATCCTTGTCAAATAAATAAAACGATTAACGACTATTTTCCATGAAACTTATACAGATTTAAATTTCCTATTTCGATTAAAAGACTAAACCAAGCTCTATCTGGTGATGATGAATTATCCCTACCTGGAGATATTTCTCAGCATGGAAGTTCCCAGTGTAAGCTTGGCCCCATATTTCTGTTACCAAACAATGGTAATTTCATTCTACAATCCATAGGAAAACTACCGAAAATAAGTGACAAAGGTAAAGGGTAAGAAAATTGATACAGAACCCTCACATTCCATAAGTGTTAGGTCTCGATCCATTCGCCCATTTCGGATAAAGACCTCCTTAATACCAATCCATGTGATGCTCATGAAAGGAATGTATGGTATTGGTTGATGGACTCTCTAGACAATCCAGTTTGTACTTGAGTTATGAAACAAAGACATGTCCCTTCCTTCGCAAACTTCATTGTCCAAGTTGACAAGGAGTGAATTTAAAGTTCGCAACAAATCTTGGGTTGGACCAACGTTACCACTCACCATAGTATACATGTTGTGGCACTTTTACAAAACCCCCTTTTACCTTATTTCTTAGTACCCAAATTCATGAGGCTTACTTTTAATATTTATAACGTTGTGCCTCATGTGAAAGAATACAAGGGCGAACGCTTTGTTTTTGTAATATAAAGGAAATCATTTTCTATTTGGGTAGCCATATTCTCATTTGATTGTAGTAAGTTATTGGATAAATAAGAGATAGTAGTAAGTGGCATAAAACTCTAGCTTTTCCTTTATAGAATACACCTATTCGGATACTATCAAGGTAAGAACTAATGACAACCTTCCATAGTTTCAAACTTATTTTTTTTTTATATGGAAATTTGGGTATGTTACACTCCCACCACATATATCCCTCCCTCTATTCTTCTCTCTCATCTCCCTCCATCCCTTTTTCAATCTCTCCCTCTCACCCCCGCCCCCCCCTCTTTCTCTTATCGCTCTCTATCTCTCTCTTTCTCCCTCTTTCTCCTCCACTCTCTCCCTATCTCTCTCTTTCTCTCTCTCTACCCTGCCTCTATATCTCCCTATTTTTTGTCTTTCTCTCCCTCTCTTCCCCTATCTGACCCCTTATCGCTATATATATATATATATACCCCCCTCTCTCTTGTTCTATATATCCCCCTCTTGTGAAACATATTGAAAAATGGGAGAGAGAGTGATATAGGGGGATATGGAGTGTGGGAGAGAGGGGTATATGAGAGAAAAATATAGAGGGAGGGAGGTATAGAGAGAGAGGGAGAGAGAGGAATAGGATGCTGGAGAGAGAGATAGAGGGATGGAGGGAGGGAAGGAAGGAGAGAGTGATAAAGAGGAAGAGGTGTGTGTGTGTGTGTGTGTGTGAGAGAGAGAGAGAGAGAGCGAGAGAGAGAGAGAGAGAGAGAGAGAGATGGGGTGGGAATGCGGGAGGGAGAGGGAATAATGTGGAGAGATAGGGGGAGATAGGTGGAGGGGAGAGAGAGAGTGGTGGATGGATTTAGTGAGAGAGGGGTAGAGAGAGAGGGTTCTAGAGAGGGAGAGAGAGGAAAGGAGAGACAGGGGGAGAGAGAGAGAGGTAGATCGAGCACACGAGAGACATGGGGGTATAGAGAGAGATAAAGATGTAAAGAGTGAAGGGCGGAGAGTGTGGGGGAGAGAGCGTGAGTGAGTGAGGGAATGAGTGAGTGAG
>SNQJ01S0017415.1:47615-58553 GCA_010110895.2 Picea sitchensis
ATTCTATTAAAAACATTTTAAAATTTTAGTTAATATATATTTTAGGAAAAAAAAAAATATTATTATGTCCAAGAAACTATTAGAGGTAAGTTAGTATTAATCACATGAGTGTGAAAGAAACCAACTTCAAAAATAATTTCCTTCATGTGATAGAAACTTAAAAGCATCATCGTCAGAATTCCAAATTGACACATTTACAAATATCAGAAAACTAAAAACAAAAGCATATATATGGTAAATATATGTTTTATATTTATAAATGTAAATTAAGTTGTTGTGGTTATTATTATAATCATAATTATTTTCAACAACAAATTTTTAATGACAATATTGTTGTCTTTGTGGCGTTTGATTGCAGAGATAATATTCATCATTGAAATTATTACTATTATTAAACAAATTTTTAATGACAATATTGTTGTCTTTGTGGCGTTTGATTGCAGAGATAACATTCATCATTGAAATTATTACTATTATTAAATATATTTCGTGACAAAAATAACATATTTCTAATTTAATGACAATACCCTGTCCCTTCAGCTAATTTCGTATTTTATATGGTTTCAACGTAATTTTGTTTTAGAGCATAAGAGTTGTCGTGATCACAGAATTACTTTATGAAGGGTTGGGTTTGCGAGAGCACATTGTTCAACAAAGAGTATTACCAAATGCAACAATAACATGATTTTACATCCGCAATTGAGGGTTACCAAATGAAACACCGTTAGGGTTTGTTGGAATANTGATCACAGAATTACTTTATGAAGGGTTGGGTTTGCGAGAGCACATTGTTCAACAAAGAGTATTACCAAATGCAACAATAACATGATTTTACATCCGCAATTGAGGGTTACCAAATGAAACACCGTTAGGGTTTGTTGGAATACATTGTTGCACAAAAAACATGTGCAAAATCCCATTTCCTCTTATAAAAAATCATTTGTATAAGAAGATGAAAACGAAATATCAATAACAGTGTAAGGAATTAGTAAACCAATTTTAGTTACACAAATATAAATAATGCAATTTAAAAAGTGTATTAGTAAAGGAAGCAAAACATGTGTTATCCAAGTGACAAATCTATTAGAGAAAGAAAGAAAACCAAGTTTAGAATAATTTGCGATTCTTCAGTTAAGGATGTATTTGTGGAAGAAATATTGGAATTACCTGCTAGGAGAGAAACATATTTCTCTATTGATCTATTACCTGGATATGCACAAGTGTTAAAGGAACCTTACAGGATGAGTGTCCCTAAGTTAACATAATTAAAAATTCAATTACATGAACTGTTATATAAAGGATACATCAGACCAGGTGTCTTGCCATGGGGAGAACCAGTATTATTTGTCAAAAAGAAAGATGAAACACTAAGATTATGTATTTATTATTGTCAATTGAATAAAATGACGATTAAAAACAAATACCCTCTACCTAATGATTTATTTGATCAGGTTGGAGGAGCGAAGATACTCTCTAAACTGGATTTAAGATTTGGTTATCCTCAAATCATAATAAAAGAGGAAGACATAAATAAAACAATGTTTACAACATGTTATGTAGATTATGAATTTTTATTAATCCCTTTTGGACTTACTAACGCACCAACAACTTTTATGTGTTTGATGAACAATATATTCAACTAATACTTGGATAAATTAATATTGATTTTTATTGATGATATATTAATATATTCAATATAAGAATAAGAACACGAGCACCATTTGAAAATAGTATTACAGACACTAAGAGAGAATAAATTATATGTTAAGTTTGATAAGTGTGATTTCTATCAAAGAAAGATACAATATTTGGGACATGTGATATCGGAAGATGGTATTGTAGTAGAGCCTGAAAAGATTAAAGAAATTATGGAATGGCCTATAGCTAAAGAAGTAGATGACATATGGTCATTCATGGGGATCAAAGGTTACTACCGAAGGTTTATCAAAGGATTCCTATTACATCTTTGCAGAAAAACGGAATGAAATTTATTTGGTCTCAAAAATCCCAGGAAATTTTTGATAAATTAAAAGGTTTACTAACTGCAACACCAATTGTTAAAGTAGCTAACCCTTATAAATATTTTACAGTTTGTGTATATGAAAGTAAAGAGGGATTAGGTGGAGTGTTATCACAGGACGAACACATAATTTGTTATGAATCTCGCAAAATAAAAGAACATGAGAGAAACTATGTAACTCATGATCTGGAATTAGCAGTTGTAATTCATGCATTAAGAATGTGCTGACATTATTTAATAGGAATAATATTTCTATTATTAACAGATAACAACGGTGTGAAACACCTGTTTAGTCAACAGGATCTCGATGCACCATAGGCAAGGTGGTTATCCTTTCTAAGCGAGTTTAATTTTGAACTATGACACATCAAAGGAAAGGAAAATAATGTCACAGATGCACTAAGTCGAAGGAATACAGAATTATATGAAGTTATTATTAGCAAAACAAAAAGTGATATTGAGGAAAAAAATAAATATGCAAGCAGAAATGATATAGATTACATCAAAACAATAGAGCAGTTGAAAAAAAATGAGGGAACTTTGAATTGTACAGATTTCAATATCGACAAGTATGGACTACTAAGGTTCAAAAACATATTATATACACCAAATTATGTTGAATTGAAGTTGATAATCCTGAATGATCTGCATAAAAATCCTTATTATGGTCATCAAGGATAGCAGAAAATGATAACAACCCTAAGAAAAAAGTTTTATTGGCCTAATATGAAATATGAAACACCTGAATACTTGTCTAAATGATTAGATTGTCAACAAGTAAAACTTGAACAACAACATCCAACAGATATTTTACAAGCTCTACTTATACCAAAATGGAAATGGGAAATTATTTCAATGAACTTCATTACAGGTTTTCCTAAGACTCAAAGACAAAAAAATTCAATCATGGTAGTGATTTATAAGTTGAGTAAGTCTTCACACTTCATACCTGTGAAATATACTTACAAAGAAATTAATATCATTGAATTTTTTATGAAATAAATATTTAGACTTCATGGTGTTCCTAAAATGGTGATTTCATATAGAGATGTTAAATTTACCTCAAATTTTTGGAAATAAATGTTTATAGGTTTGGGTACTAATTTGAATATTATCACAAGTTACCATACACAAACAAATGGGAAAATAGAATGCACAAATCATATTATCGAAGATATGTTATGAATGTATGTAAGAACAAAACCAACTAAGTGGGAAGAATATGTACACTTAGTTGAATTCACATACAATAACGGGTATCAAGCATCAACAAAAATGAGTCCCTTCAAAGTTTTATATAGAAGGAAATGTAAAACCTGATCAGTTGGCATAATTTGATTGATAAAGTCATGGTTGGATCATAAATGTTCCAAGAAATGGAACATATGGTAAAAAATGTACCACATAGTTTAAAGATTTCTCAAAATCGACAAAAAATCTATGCAGATCTGAAAAGATGACATCAGGAATTTAACGTTGGAGAACATGTATACCTTAAGGTCAAAGAAAGAAGGAGCTCATTAAAACTAGAGAATTGTTCGAAGTTGGCGCCAAGTTTTTGTGTTCCATTCGAATTCTTAACTAGAATCGGACAAGTGGCATACCAATTAGCACTCCCTGCAAATTTAAAACTTCATACTGTTTTTCCCGTTTCATTATTAAAATATACATCCATGATCCTACTCACATTAATGATTGGAACATGGTGTAGTTGGAACCGGAAGGAGAGTTCCAAGTGGAACCTTTATGCATTATGGACAGGAAAGAAACAATACTTCGTAATAGAGCCATCGACTAGGTAAAAGTGCAATGGATGCACTTTTTCCCTAAGGAGGCTACTTCATAGCTAGAAGATGAAATGACAAAATCTTATGCACCTCTATTCCAAATGATTGATTGAGGGAAATACTAACACTAAGGAAAATGATATACTTAAGGGGGAGAGGATGTGACATCCTCAATTACTAAAACATTTTCTTTTGATGTTATTTCTTTGAAAATAAATTTCCATTTATGGAAATTCGTATTTGAAATTATTAAGGCATGCAATTATTATTTTTATGACTATTGAGAAAGGGTTTGACTTTCCAACTAACTATCCACTTTTGATGGAAAAATATCTGAGACATATATTTTTAATAAATTAAATGTTACAACCAGGTTAAAAGTAGTTGACTATGACCTCATCAGTGGGGAACAGGTTTGAGTTAACTCAGAGTTGATTTCTACAAGTATCGGAAGTGGAGTTCTATCAATGGGAGACCCTTAAAATTGGGGATTTGTGAAGCTGTGAATTTCCCAAAGAGGGAAATGGATGGGAAAAATTCCTAGGAAAAGAGAAATGGAATATATACAACATATGTGGGAGGTATGATGTTTCTTAGTATGTTGTGGAAACAAATATTTTTTGTGTGAGCACAAATGGTGCTAGGAAAATTATTTTTTGGAATGTAAAAAAAGACAATGGATAAGGAGTGAAGCTCAATTTTCCCTTATGGAGTCATGGTCAGGCTAGGTGGTGATCAAGACAACTAATCTTGGTTGTTTTGCATCTACAGTTGGGTGGAACGTGGTTGTTCCATTTGTTTCCAACATAAATGTTATAGATATGTATATTTATTTGAATACTCCTTACTCATGTTGGGTTTATTTACTTGCACATAGATACAGAATCTGATCTATATAGATGTATCTTAATTGATCAATTACTACTCATGTTGGGTTTATTGATTTACACGTAGCTACAAAATTTGTGTGTATGCTACATAATTGGATCTATATATATGTATGTATACTTTAGAAGTTAAATAGTCACTTTATGGCTCATGGATCTCTCAACATGGAATTACGTATTCTAGTTATAAATCCTGAGAAAGGGAAAGCTTAAACAATTTTGTATAGTTACACAAAATCTTAAACTTTGGAAATTTCCATATACAGTAGTAAGTTTTCTAAATACCATACAACGATAGAATATTAGAATATTTTATGCATTGAAAATAAAGAGAATAATTTACTGATTCTATAGGAATGGGAGTGAATCGAGGTTTTTCTATTATTATCGTTGTATAAATATGAATACAAAAAGCAAACCCTAAGAAAAACTCCAGTAAACAAGAGGAGCTAAAAAATTAAAAGAATTAGGTATGAAATTGTATATCAATGTTTTTTCTTAGTGTTAAGATACAGAATTAAGATATAAGAAAATTATTCATAGAATTTAACGTGGTTTCCCTCTATCTAAGTGATACATTAATTTATGAGATTTCCAAGTTATATTATCTCACAAAGTACCATATACAAAATGATTATATTAATAATAGAAAAATATTTTTTGAAGGAACTATTGAATTCATACCTATATATTTTTTTAAGGAACTATTGAATTCACATTGGCATAAAATGAAGATATTGGATTGTTTTGAGGGTGAAAAATCCCACTACTTCTAAAATGTTTCTAGAAGAAAATGGTAGAAAAATTATGTCTTGTGCTAAATCCGAGGCAAAACACCTAGGGAAAACCAATCTCTATGAAGGAATTTTTGTTTCTTGGAGATCGTGTGAAGTGTAGATCACTACAGAGAATGGTTCACAACAAGTGATTTAGAATAATGACCTATGAAATTTTCAAAAGGAGATTGAGGATTTCTTGCTTGTCATTTTTCACTAAGGCAGGGTGAATTAGCATGTTACGACACTAAGATAGGTAGATATGGAAAAGTCCTGATAGAGAAAGCATAAATAGCTAGCTACTTGGCTTGAAAAATGCTAGGAAAGAAAGTAAGTCTAGGGTGTTGCTAATAATTATTTATATACGTAATTAATATTTAGCATGGGCACTCTAATAATCGATCCTAACCTAATATCCTAAAAAGGTATTTCAAAGTATTAGGAATAAATTAAACGTAACTCAATAAGAAATAGATTTCTGAAACTTAGTAACTAGAGTAATTAATAGTCAATTAGCACTAACATAATTCAACAAACATCTTAGCTATATTACTTATCACCCTTATGTTTCACTTACAACATGATTTTTATATGGATTTAACCCATAAAAGCACCATGACCTAGCGATACATTGATAAACATTATTTATTAAGGAAGCTAAGGACTCTCCTGTTATATTCTTGTTTGCTCACTCCTCACTTGGAACCTATTACTTGCAATAGAAGGAAGATACTCTTGAATTCTTACTAATTACTACTAGAACTCAATCAGGAATATAGAACTAGAACTCTACCTTAGCAACTCAAACTAGAACTAGAAAAGGAAGATATGACTTGGTCTATCAGAAACAATAACCTTAATCTATAACAACTATATTAATCAACATTCCAACAACCACTAACAACAATCAACAAGAACAATAGATACAGTACTACACACCTTCATGCCATCAACAGCATGCCTTATACTAAGGGTTTGATTAGGAAAATAAACGTTACCATACTTATCTTCCTACAACCCCTACTTATACAAAAAATATATTTTTTGATCATTCTTAGGGACTACTAATAATATATCACTATATAATAAACATACCAATATCACAGGAAAAAAGTAATTACTCATAAACAATAGGGGTGAGGTACGAACCTCCCCAACACAAAGAAAAGGATAATAAGGATCTTCCACTAGAACTCAAACCAATATTCTTAACTATATAGAACTCGACATAGACTAGATTAGGAACAACAATGGATCTCATTGAAAAAACCCATCGATCAAATCAACGAGAACAATAACCTTAGACATCAACCCTTCATGCAACCAAAAAACTAGGTTTTCTAATAGGATTGCTAAACCAAATTCACTTTGATTCCTCATATCCTCACTCCTTCTTCACTAAATCCTTCAAATCTATCAATTAAAAAAGATACTCTATATATTAGCTTATATTAGGAGAAATACCAACACAAAAATAATAATAAGACAAAGGAAAGGAAATAGAAGATACTCTTTTCTCATCACTAGAAACTCCTAACAAACAAGATAGACCTTATAAATAAGAAATATAGAACAAACGATATACACAACTTAGACTTATGGTCAATAGAAACAACCTCTCACTAGACTCGTTATATTTATGAACCTATCAACAAGCACTCAAATAATTCAATGATCAATTGGTCTCATGTACCTTTTCCTTGGAACAGATGTATATTTATTCTTTCAACTGCAACAACCGGTAACAAAGTGATATATGATAGGGGTTAGTTTTATATATGCAACCATGAAACATGAGTACAAATGATCAGTTTTACATGTGGCTACCGGATAGGGAAAAATATGTCTACTAGGTAGGGAAAATTATGGCTACCAGGTAGGGTGACAAGGGATAATTTCTATGGGTACAATGGGGAGTTTGTGGTACATAAACAAGAGGTTGGAAGGGGGAAATTGAATCATGATTTTTTCTCTGAGAATCAGGCTATGTGCATCATGGTATGTTCACGCCTGGTACACAACTTGCTTCTTACTTTGGTTGGTATTCACACTTGGGATTCATCGACATTCATAAAAACATAAAATCTATGAGTTTCTTAGAAGCCACACAAGGAACATTCGAGACACATTGGTTCATATACAGGTCCATAACTATGCATCATTTGTCAAAATCATTCATCAGGGATTCTCTAACTCAACTATCAAGGAACAAATAACATCATTGAATAATTGGAATGAATACATCCTTCGCGCCACCCATCACCCTAGGAATCTCATTCATTTTATTTGGGATTACCACATTGTTTGATCTCCAATTTTGTATTTTGAACATAGGGTTTGATCTCAGAATCAGGCTATGAAGACAGCTCATTCATCATGCTTTCCACTCTATGAATTACCTATCTTTGTTTGACATTGTTATGTTATTGTTCAGATGCACTTGAGACTATTATTACTGTCGATATGTGAAAAGGCCACCTATTGTCTCTGAAATGAGTATTTAAGGTTTAATGACAAGTTTTGCATGCTTGTTTCCAAAGGGATACACTACTTAAGTCATTTTACTGGTGGTTTTCATAATATTACATGTTTGTTTGAAGGAAGGTTTGCAGGCACTCTAATTTTTGGAAGTGAACATAATGATGAGATTTTCATGCATGAGATGGAAAATATTAGGAACTGAAATAATAGAACAGAGTGGTGTACTAATAAAGGTACCCAGACTAATAGACCAGAGTGGTGTACTGAGAAAGGTACCCGAATGCCAACAACAACCAACACCTGCAACAACTAACACCAACAACAACCAACACCACTGACAACCAACAACAATCGTCAACCAACAACAACCAACAAAACCATTCAAATGAATATCATCACCAAATTCTCAACAGTTCGTAAAAGAGTGGACTGACCGATGTGTGTGGTATATATAAAAACATTTTCGACAGACAAGTATTTTCAGACAAAATCAATTTTTGGTTGAATATTCTTTCGACCAAAAAATCGTTTGACCAAAAAGATGTTACCAGATGAAAAAATTATGTACGGATAATAAGGTAGATGACATTCGAGGGAGTTATCACGGTACCATTTGATTTGAAGTTTGAAGGTTCGGCCGAAAACACTTGTCTTTCGGCCAAAAAAAATAGTAGTTCGGTCGTAAAAAAGTCACTAGAAATTTTGGAGACTCGATTCTCACAAGCGTGTTAACCACCTTCATGATTTTACCCCAAAACACCAAAGTGATAGTTTTCCCCATCCTTCCTATAGAGAAAAATAACACCTAAATGGTGCATACATGCCTTTGTGGTCCAATGGAAAATTAGTCAATAGGAGGAAACTTTTATTTTCTAACATTCTTGGATAATTTTAGCAGAAACGCATGGGTGTATTTTCTGAAGAACAAATCAAAGACATTTGAAAAATTCAGAGAATTTAAATGTTTGACAAAAAAACATAGTGGGAAGTATATAAAAGTACTCATATGAGATCAATGTGGTGACTATGATGCCAAGGAATTTGCAACATATTGCAGGCAACATGGAATCAAGAGACAATTTACCACAAGATACACTCCACAACAGAATGGAGTAGCTAAAAGGAAGAATCAGACAATAATCAATATGGACAAAAGTATGTTAAAGTCCAAGAAATTGTCAAATGAATAATAGGGTGAAGAATTGGCATGCTTAGTCTATAATTTAAACCTGACACCAACCAACAATGTGAAAGATCAATTACTTCAAGAAGCATGGAGTGGTATGAAATCTAGCGTTTCTCATTTTAATTTTTTTGGTTGTGTGGCTTATGCTCATGTTCCTGAAGAGATGAGGAGAAAACTTGATATCATAAGTGAAAAATGTATATTTGTTGGATATAGTGAATAGTATAAAGCATATAGAATGTATAATCTTATTACCTAGAAGTTTATAGTAAGAAAAGATGTGAAATTCCAAGAAGATAAATCTTGGGATAACCAAACAAGTGAAATAATTGTAGAAAAAATTCCTTCTATATAGGAAGATAAGCAGGTGGAAGCTATAGGAAAACAATATTCTCTACCAAGACTTCCAATATTTCAAGTACAAGGCCAAGGAGAAAAAACAAAACACAACTCTTCTTCTTCATCTAGTAATGATTCAGATCCCACTATAGAAAATCTAAAAAACCAAATAACAAGAAGCTTGATTCAAACCATACAATGCCTTCTTCAATATGTACACTTTGTAATCTTTAACTTTGATATGAATCATTATATCATATACAAGAACAATTGGTATCAGAGCACTTTCCTTGGCAGGCATTGTGGGCAAATATTTTTTATTTTTATAGATTTTTTTTCGGAGAAGAAAAAAGAGGGTTGCGACATTCTTGAAATTTTCAATATATTTATGTGAAAAAATTGCAACATACGGTTGTAGATATTATTTACTCTCAGAAAAACACCCAATTTGAAAAAGCAAATCGTCTGAAACGGAGTCTGGGAAGTCAAGATATTGAAGTTTTAAAATATGCAATTTTTCAGGGTTTTTTTCGTAGACGGCGACACAATTTTTTATTTATTTATATAGAAGTAGGAGGATGAATTTGCCCAAACAAATTATATATCTAAGTTCCTCTCAAAATTTCACCCAATTTCAAAAACAAAATCATCCGAAATAGATTCCGGGAAGTGATGTTATGAGCATTTTAACTTCAACAGTTTTTTAGGGTTTTTCCAGAAAAAACCGCGATTTTCTGTTGTAACTTATTGTTTTTTTTTTTGGTTTGTTTCATGACGAGTGCGGGAATGAAGAGTTAATATGGTGATAATATGGCTATTTCCTCTCAAACCCTCAAATAAATTCTACATATTACTGAAGCATTCAAAGCCCAATTGTTTGACACATTGAATGAGATATTTGATGGCTTTGTAAATGATTTCAATGATAGTTTTCACAGTATTCAAGATTCTTTAGATAACTTGCAGGAGAGGCTTCTTATGGTGGGACTCATGGATGAATATAATAAAGAAATATATGATTGGTATTATTTTGAGGCCGATTGCGATGATTGGTATATGGATAGTTGTCTCTTCTGGGATGACAACCACTTCCATATTTTATTTGATGAATCTACTCCACATTTTGTAGAGAACATCAATGTCCCACATCAGGAGCTAGTTACCAATGTCTAGCTTTCATATTCTACAATAGTATTTTTCCTTCCATATTCATCTTTTATCATCTCCCACTATGCGGATGGATATTCTTATTTGGATCCACATGATAGGTGTCAGTATTGGGATCATCATTTTTAGTTGGTTATTGGGTGTTGATATCTTCCATGTGGGGTTCACATGAGAAATTGGACATGGGACCCTGGTTTACAATGGTGGTTGGACTACTTCAGCATGGTGACTACCATTTCTCAATGGGACCCTGGTTCTCTAGTCTACTTAAACATTATGGTCCACACTTATCCAT
>SNQJ01S0017415.1:65908-83864 GCA_010110895.2 Picea sitchensis
GGCTCTAATAAAAAGGGGAAAGAAGGGAATAATAAGAATTAGGAAACTAAGTAATGGAGGAAACATAATTAAGGAAAGTTGGGAACTTATGGTAAAAAGCGAGGTCAACATAGTAAGGAATCTGCAATTAAGAACCTTCTAATCTGAGCTAATTTAGCAACTTCATTTTAGGGAAATTATTTAAAACATGTAAGGGGATATAGGAACACCTAGGAGGAAATTTAGGAGCAACTCTAGGTGGGTGAGGGAAATGAGTAATTTAATAATTTAAAGAAAATAATTATTTGAGGAAAGAGGGGGATGGACGACACTTGTGCGAAGGAGAATATTTAGAATATTTTTATTAAAACTTAATTAAAATGTGATTTAGGGAAAGTTGGAGGTTGGAAAAACTCTATAAAAGAAAGTGAAGATGAGGAAGAAGGGGATAGGTTGTTAGTGTAACGTTACGCTGCCAGAATTGTGACTTGACTGATTACTTGTGGGGAGTTGGGATTTCCCAGCTCGGATAGGAGTGGTAGCTCGGCCTTGCGAGACGAACTGGGAGCTAGACGTACCATCTGGATAGTGTGTGGCCCCTTTGCAGCTCGGGGGGCTAAGGGAGAAGCAGAGTACCCCTAGCATTGGCTGGGAGGTACCAGTGAGGTCTCGACGGTCGGCGAGCGGGAGTGGCACGGAGCTCAAGTGTGAGATAGCATCTTCGGGTTATTCGTTGTCGGTCACAGGTACGCAAGTGCGTTTGTTTGTTTAAGAATAAAACAAAAATTGTTTAAAGTTGTATATGAATCCTTATGATGATGATTGATATGTTAAATTTTGGGATCATCCCATTTCCTTGTTGTTGTTTTCTACGCCTAGTTTGTTATAACCCCGCAATCCTTCGATGAGTTATCCTTGGCTCTGGCATTCTCTTACTATTGCTGCAATTTTTTATTGGTGTTCTTTGGGCATTTATATCTGACCGTGGGCATTTTTATATATGGTTATGGGTGTTTGTAATGATGGGGGGCGTTTATATATTACTGTGGGCATTTTGTATTGCTGTAGGCATTTATAAATGATGGTGGGAATTTTTATATATGTCTATGGGTGTTTGTAACGATGGAGGCGTTTATATATTACTGTGGGCATTTTGTATTGTTGTAGGCATTTATAAATGATGGTGAGCGTTTTTATATATGTCTATGGGCGTTTGTAATGATGGGGGTGTTTATATATTACTGTGGGCATTTTTTTATTGTTGTAGGCGCTTATAAATGATGGTGGGCGTTTTTATATATGTCTATGAGCGTTTGTAATGATGGGGGCGTTTATATCTTACTATGGGCATTTTGTATTGTTGTAGGCGTTTATAAATTATGGTGGGCAGTTTTATATATGACTGTGGGCATTTTTTTTAATGTGGGCATTTTTTTTAATGTGGGCATTTATATATGACTGTGGGCGTTTATATCTGACTGGGGGCGTTTTGAATATGGCTATGAGTGTTCTGGAAATTCGTTTTATATTGTTGCTGTAATTTCATTCTCTAGCAATTTTTTTTGTAATGATTACTTCCAATTCGTTATGGCAAATGAGTTCTGGCAATTTGTTTGTAATGGTTACTACAAATCGTTCTGGCAGATGTGTTCTGGCAATTCGTTTTATATGGTTACTATAATTTCGTTTTGGGCAAATGTGATTCTAGCTACGTGGCCAGCGTTTGCATTGCACTTTAAAACTGCTAAGATGGTGAATGTGGCCCTGGATTGTATTGATCTCTGACTGAGGTTGTCGTTGGATTACCACAATTTTCTCTTGCTTAATGTCTGCGTTGTTATTGGATGGCCACTCTATGCCTACATCTTTGACTGCGTTTTATATATCTATATCTTATTCTGTATCATAGTTTTTTCCCTTATATTTTGTTGCCTTTATTATGTTATGTATTATATTCTATTGTCATAGATATAGATATTCTGTTGCTTTCATTATATTATAAATGAAATGTTAACTCGGTTTTAGGTTAATGTTATCGTAGCATAAGGCAGGGTAAGGTTAGTGTTAGATAATAAGGAGGTATTTTATTGATATTTGTTTGCAACCGATTATGATGAACCAAGCAATGTTGATTATGTTTTAGGGAAATGAAGTTGCATATAAAGCAATTGCATGGATGGTGATAGCTAGTAGGGAATGAAGGTTTACTGTTATTTATTTCAAGTTCAAATAGTATAATTTGAAATGTTGTGTTGTCTTATTGTAAGTTGTTATAATATATTGCATAGGTAACACACTAGAAGTACAGAGATTATTATTTTATTGCAAAGTCATTTTAAAATAAAACATGATGATGTTAGAGTATTATGGTAAGGGTAGTGAATTTTATCATCTTGACGACACACAAGATGAAATGTGATTATTATTTATTGGCAAGATTAGTAAAAGAAATATTGTTGTATCATTGTGGGAATGTGGTTGAAAGTTGTCGAACTGTTAACATATAAGAATGCAACGCCTTTAAACTAAGTACAATCAGTCATTGGTAATAGGGAATGACAATTAATTGATTTTACTTTGTTTGAGGGGTGGTTTGGCAACTTGTGAACTAATGGAAATTACAGGGAGTATTGGATCGGTATTTGTTGCTATTAGAGTCGTGGGTAATATGGTTATCATGTATGGAAAGGGGTATTATGGCTTTACGATTCTTGATAGCACATAGATGCATTGAAATTGGAATTTTGCAGGGTTAGCGTGATATAAGATGTGCTTGATGTTTAAATCTTACTTATGGTTAGTAAGCATTATCCTTGTAATTAGTTTTAATGGATGTATAATGCAACCCTTACTCCCTTCAATTTCTTTAATGTATTTTTGGTATTTAATTCTTATTTTTCACTTAGGTAAAATGGCTCATTTCCTCAAATGCATAGCAAGCTACCTAGGAGTTGAACTGGTTACATGAGTGGAATCGTTGTTAAATGATGCCTGACTTAAATGATATTGACCTTAACAAGTTACTAAACGTATTTAGAAGAGTCCTATGATGTTTCAATTGAAGTTGTGCCCATGTGGTTCTGGATTTTCTTCATCAGTTTCATATTGCTCAATTGACTTTTGTTTTTATTGCGTATTGGGTTTTTCTGTGTTGCCCTTAATTATGGCGGGCACCCTTATCCGATGGGTTCCCTCTGCAAGGTGCTTTTATTTGATTGGCTTAGGGTTGGGCTGTTAAATTTAGGGTTAATAAAGTTGTTGTTTATTTCTATGCTGAATTTTAGGGTTGGGTTAATTTCAGGGTTAGTACTATAATTGGAATTTTCCAAACTCACAGTTGTATGATATCAAACTCTTCGATCTGATAAAGCTAGTCACTCTGTATATAAGTTTGTGTGTGTGAATTTTTTTCTGTGTAAAGAATCCAATGCCGTATCAAGAGTCTCGGGCCCTTTAAAGGTAGGGTTTTCACTCTTGCGACACACCTCTAAGGTTGTATCAATAGTCGCGGGCTCTTTAAAGGCAGAGTTCCCACCACTGCGACCTCCTGACAGAGATTACTAGTTTTTGCCTGAGCAGTCGACCAGGAGCCTATCTGACATTCTCTCTCTCCGGAGAAGAGAACTAAGATTAAACGCCCTGCTTTCCTGTGCAGAAATAGTAAAATCTATTACTATGAATTCTTCCATCTGTGTTCGTATTGTACATAACACAATATGTCATTTAATGCTTGCAGTTACTTGTTGTGCGCCTTATGTCTTCTTTTCGTGATCATCGTGGTTGCATCTTGTTAGTCGTCGGGTGGTGAAGTAGAGTCGAATATGTTTGTTTCCCTTGTACGCGCGCACACACTTGTTAAAACACAAAAGAAAAAAAAAAATCCACTTGTTATATGAGGTTTGTAGTCGTGACGAACGGGAGGTTCGTTACACTTTTGTCAATTGACCTATTGGCTTTTTAGCTGTTTGGGAATTCGATCAGAGTGTGATAACTCTCACATACAACGTCTATTTGAGAAAGTAAATATATGGCTGGAATCAGCGCAACGAGCCGATCACAATGGAATTGGTTTCGTTTGATTCCGAGAACTTTCATTTTTGAGCCTTTTCTAAACCTGAGAAGCCTCTTGGATCCAATTCAGGATCACCAGAGGGCCCATAGTGATAATAGTGGAGGACATTCAATGTAAGGTGGATTACGTCCACTATATTATTAAATAAGGCCGACCATATTAAATAAGGCCCACTATGATAGTTAGATATAATAAATGTAAGAGGACTTCTTAGAAGGTTCTACTTCTAGAAGATTCCTCCTCTAGAAGATTCCTCCTCTAGAATGTTCTTAGGTGATGGTAGCACTATATAAAGGGGTTCAAGAAATGTAATGGGATATAAAGAGAATTGTTGTATTTGGAGCGGTAGCTCAATAAGAGGATGCCCCCTCGAAGAGGCAAGTGAACATGAGAGGATCCCTTCCATAATAGGATCCATTGTACAGTGTTGCCCTACCTCAAGGGTTTTCTCTATATTCTTGTGTTCATTGTTATAGTGAATGGTTTATGGTTTATTCTTAGTTATTTCTGAAGTATATTTGCAGATCTGGTATAGGTACTTAACAGATACATTTTCTCTAGTAGCATGTTTGGATACTGTCATATCATTTTTGGGAGTTGCATCCCAAAACAAATGGATAGTCTATCAAATGGACATTAAATCAACCTTTCTAAATGGATTTTTGAAGAAATAAGTTTATGTGGATCAACCACCAGGATTTCATATCAAAGGTAAAAAGTACAAAGCGTACATATTGAAGAAGGCATTGTATGGTTTGAAGCAAGCTCCAAGATCTTAGTAGAGTCACATTGATACTTATTTTCTCAACAATGGGTTCAATAGGAGCAACAATGAGCCCACACTTTACACCAAAAGAGACCAGAGAGGCAATATTTTGATAGTTTGTCTCTATGTTGATGAAATGATTTATACAGGAAATTTGTTGCTGAATGAATTCAAAGCAGTTGTGCAAAGTGAATTTGAAATGTCTAATCTTGGTCTCATGAAATATTTTTTGGGAATTAAAGTTGAGCAATCTGAAAAGCGAATTTTTATTTTTCAACAAAAATATGCCATAGATATTTTGAAAAGGTTCAAAATGAACAAATGCAAGCCAACTGATACACCAATTGTAATAGGTACAAAACTAAGTAAACAAGATGAAGGAACATAAATTGATTATACTCTATAGAAGAGGCTTGTAGGAAGCCTCATGTACCTTACAACTACTCGACCATATATTATGTATGCAGTAATCTTAATTTCCAAATTTATGGAGAATCCAAAAATCTCTCATTGGAAAGTTGGAAAAAGAATTTTGAGGTATATTGCAGGTACACAAGATTATGGAATTTGGTATTCTACTTCAGAAGATGATTCACTTTTTGGATATATAGATAGTGACTTTGCAGGTAGCATTTATGATAGGAAAAGTGCTTCTAGGTATGCATTTATGTTTGGTATAGGCTTGATTTCATGGGCTTCTAAGAAACAACCGATCGTCACAATTTTTTCAGTAGAGAAGAATATGTGGCAGGAACTTCAACAACATGTCATGCAGTTTGGTTGAGAAGGATCCTCAGTGATCTTTCACATGAAGAAAAGGATCCAATTCCTATATTTTGTGACCACATTTCATCAATTTCATTATCTAAGAATCATGTGCTTCACCACAAAAGTAAATATGTAGACACTCGCTATCATTGCATCCACGAGCTTGTCAACAATGGTAGCATTATGCTATATTTTTGTGGTTCGAAAGAAAAATTAGCAAATATCTTCACCAAGCCATTGGGAAGAAATACTTTTGAATTTCAGAGACAACACTTAGGCATTGTTTGTGTTGACTTTTGTAATGGTCGAAATTAAGGACGAGAGTTAAATGGAGTAATTCCTCCATTGCTTGTTTGACCAAAACTGATAGAAGATAGGCATATTAAATGCACATACAAGATATGTAAGTGAAGGTAGGTGAAGGATGGAGTGTTCTAGAGAATTATCTCTTATCATGTATTTTTCAATTTTAGTTTTATGTGAATGTGGAGAAGAGATGAATAGCTCCATAGTTGTTTTTTTGTGTATGCTCTGTTATGTGAATGGTTATCTCTTCTTGAACTTGAACAATACTAGTTTTTCTTAAGTTCTACACATCACTATTTGATCAACTAATAGCAACAACCTTCCAACAAATTATAGTTGAGGATTCAATACTAACACATAAATGGAATAAATGAATGCACTGGGTATGATGAGGGGTCATCCCCATTGGCAATTACCTAATGTACAAGTGTCGAAGATGCACAGCCCTCTCAGAAGAACGTTGGAGTAGATGCATCAATAGCGGTACAAGTCTCTAAGATGCATATGCCTCCCAGAATGACACATGAGTACATACATAGATAGTCGATGCATAGACAATTGCTAGTGCACTGACTATCTGAATCATGGAAGTTGCCAATAAAATTCTAAATCTATCTAAATTATAATTTTAGATTTAAGATACTGAAACAACTATACATTATGTAATTGTGAAAAAAAAAATATTAAAATTTTCATAACTTTAATTGCATTTGTGAAAATCTGATATGTGGCAAAAGTTAAATATTAACCAAGTTAAATAATGATTAATATACACATTCATTCATAGAAGCAAATTAATATTGACAATCTCATTCATGGATTTAGAAAAAGAAAATATCATGTATTACCTTAAAATCACCTTTTTTTTAATTGAGTGATTAAGCTAGGAATCGTCAATAGGGGGAGATGGAGGGGAGGCTTATTGGCTTAAAAAGTAGCAACGGATTGTGCCACCCAAAACTCTGAATAATTTTTGTTCAAGTCATTTTTCCCAAATTTATTGTTTAATAGAGTTGTTAAAAAGTAGCGCCGGCTTGTGCCAGCGATAACTATCAATATTTTTGTTAAAGACACTTTTTACCTTCTTAATTACTTGAACTTTCCTCATATATTTTGACGGTTTATAGAAGTTTATCGAAAGAGGAAAGTCCGTTATATATTTGCATGGAAAACATGTTTATAAGAAGAGGGTTATAAAATGTTTATAACGGATGGAAATCATGTTTATAGGAAGAGGGTTATTAAATGTTAAAAATCATTTAATGTTTATATAAATTTGATTTTAATAAAATTAATAATAATTTAATTTTAAAGTTATATCTAAATTAAATATTAAATTGGTTTATTAAACTTTTTATTTATAGGATGAAAGGTTTCTTTAGTAATGATTTGATCGTTGAAAGTTTACATACAGCTTTCCCTTTAAATTTGAACATGCAACATCATGTATTTATCATGTTTTTAAATATTTGATAGAATTTTGAGTCCATAATTTTTATTTATAAATTTAATTATTTTAATACTTGCAACTAAATTCATTGGTTGAGATATTTTCAAATACTAATATCTGCATATAAAAAAGGAAACCCTTTAAATTTGAACCTGCAACATCATGTATTTATCATGTTTTGAAATATTTGATAGAAATTTGAGTCCTTAGTTTCTATTTATAAATTTAATTATTTTAATGCTTGCAACTAAATTCATTGCTTAGATATTTTTAAATACTAATATCTGCATATAACAAAGGAAAAGGAAATATGTATAGTAGTTTCTACTTTTGTGATAAAGAATGAATGAAACATGGCATGGAAAATTTTGATTACCACGATTCAAAATATTAGAGCAATCTAGGAGCATGAAGATATAGATGACACATCTTGTGAATAGGTTATTGTTTTTTTAATAATATTGTTAAGTTTAATGAATAATATGAAAGGTTTTGGATTCATATAATCATCATTTTTATTCAAAGAACAATATTTTTGTATTAATATAAATAAAATAATATTAGTGAAAAGTTTTTAATATTAATGATGATGATGGTTGTTGACATTTATTAAGATTAACTATATTTTATGAGACTTAAAAAGTGTAAGGAATTATTTTGTTTAGTGTAAAATTTTATTTTTGAGTTTGTAAAACTTAAGCATAAACATTCTTAAAGTATTATATTTTTTTCTGAGTTAAAAAGTTCAGATGGTTGGTATTGTAACAAATATTTTGAAATTGAGATTTAACATGGGTGTATAGCTCCTTAGATTTTTTAGGAGTCAAATCTTTGAACATGGGGTGTCATACACCAATTTAGTGTTTGCCTTACCTTAAAAATAGATTATTATTATTATTATTATTATTATTATGAAAGACATTCTAAGAGAATGTTCCTTTCATCTTCAACCATTTTAGTGTCACAAAGATAAAATTTCTTTTGGCCCAAGACATTTTAGGAATTTTCCCCTATTTCACTATGGATATAATGAGAGCTTGTTGTCATTTTAGCAATGCCAATATTATTCCTTACTCTAGTTAAAATAATGAGATAAATTTTATCTTTAATAATATGGTTAATTACCTCCTTACAATACCTTAACTTTCTCTTATACTCTAATTCTTTATCGCATCAAAATTTCTCTGTAACTTTGGATCTTGAGAATCATTATCATTGTACAAAACATAATAATGCCACCCATATTCCCAATAGAAGGCTAATCCAAAACCCTTATGAGGTCACTTGTTGTGGTTTGAGGTGTCACTAAGGGGATTCTTCACATACAATGGGGATATCAATGAAATTATGAGGATTTTAGCATTATGTATGGGTATTTGGGTCCTTTACATGGTTAGGGGAGGAAACTTAGGCCTCTCGTTGTAAGGGAAGATTCTAGGTACCAAGGGCCAAGACCAACACCTCAAACAACCACATATGACTTCCCAATGATATTCGTCATCTATGAGTGGGGATATCAATGACATTAGGAGGATTTCATCACTAGCTATGAGTATTGGGGCATTAAACATGATTTGGGGAGAAATATTAGGTCTTATCTCATAAAGGAATATTCTAAGCATTTAAGGTAAATAAAAATGGATAAAAATACCACATAGGACATCATGAGGGAATTCTTGTCTTCCAAGTAGGGATATGAACATTGTTAGAATATTATGAGCACCAATTATGGGTCTTAAGGCTTTTGGTGTGGTCGTGAGAGGAAATAGTGTGATTCATCCCTTAAGTAATAGTTTGGTAATGCATGTCTATGAAAAACACATTGAACCACTACATAATCTATCCCAAGGTTATCTTAGACTTTGATTAGGGATATGGGTGCCATTAGGATATTTTTGGTACTAGGTACATGAGTCTTTGGGTTGTATACATTGTCTAAGAAGTAAACTTGGGCCTTATGCCATAAAGGAAGCTTCTAAGCATACATGTTCAAGAATGACACCTTGATCCACAATAGATGACTTACTAAGCATATATCCTTTTCCCCTAGGTGGGGATATTAACTATATTAGGAAGTTTTGAGCACTATGTATGGGTCTTAGAGTCTTAGAGTCTTATACATTGTTGGGGAGGAACCTAGGTCTCAGACCATAAATGGAGATTATATAAATAAATTCCAAATAACAACACCTTGAAGAAAAACACATGACCTCCCAAGGAGATATTTTTTCCTCCAATTCAAGTTATGTGCACCATTACAATTTTTTTGCACAAAGTATAAGTCAAGGGGTCCTCAACATGGTTGTCGAAGGAAACTAGGATTCAAGCCTTAAAGGAATTTTTTGTGCATCTAGGGCCAAAACCGATACCTTGAACCCACACACATGACCTCAAAAGTGTATCATTTCCCCCATAGTGGCCATATTGGCACCATTAGGGTTTTTGGAGAACTAGGTATTGGTTTGAAGGCTTGGGACAAGAATAGGTGATGAAATTTGAACATTAGGCCTAAAAAGTATCTTCTATGGATCAAGGGCCATCTATAGTGCCTTAAACAACCATACATGACCTATATATGGGGTGTATGTCCTTTGAGTGGAAATATGGAAACCATTATAGGGTTCTGAGAACCAAGGATGGGTTGTGGGGTGGTACACATGGTCAAGGGAGGGAATCAAGCCTTAGGATCTAAAGTAATATTTTTTTTATCCAACTCCAAGAAAAATGCATTGAATCACCACATTTAACATCTTTAGAGTGTCATCTCCCTTTGATTTGGGATATGGGCACAATTAAGAGGTTTTTGATTTCTAGTTACAACTCTCATTTCCTTAACCATGATTAGGGTAATAAATTCAAGACTTAGGCCTTAAAGGTATCTTATAAAACTCAAGGAACATGAGTGAGACCATCATCCACCACATAGGACCCTTCTATGTGATCGTTGGCCTGACATAGGGGATATGGCCTCTATTAGAATTATTTTTAGCCTATATTTTTGTCATGGTCCCTTGAACATTGTTGGGGGAGGAAACCATAGCCTTAGGAAATAAATAAACATTTTATGGATATGCGACTAAGAATTTCACCTAAAAAAAAAACATTACCTATTGAAGATATCCTTAGGCTTCAAGTGAGGATATGGACACCATTAGGATCTTTTAAGGACCAAGAATGAGTTTTCATGCATTAAACATGGTTAATGGAGGAAACTAAGGTATTTGAATCTATAATAATATTTTAGGGATTAAGGTTCATGAATAACGCATCAAACCACCATATATGACCTCTTGAGGGAATCTTTATTCTTCAAGTGGGAATATGGGCATCATTAGTATATTTTGAGCACTTGGTATGAGTCTTTGGTGCATTAACATGATCGTGAGAGGAAACCCCAACATTACGTACTTAAGGAAGTTTTTAGGCATCTAAGACCAAGAATGACACAATGGACCGCTACAAATGACCTTTAGAAGGTAGCCTTCGTCTCAAGTTGGGGATAGTTAGCATTATGAAGTTTTGATCATTAAGTATGGTGATTGAAACTTTGGCTATGGACATTGGAATAAATCCATGCCTTAGACCCTAAAGGAAGCTTCTTATCATATAAGGAAAATAATGACACGTTGAACCACCACAAATTATCTCTTGAGGGAATTATTTGCCTCTAAGTAGGGATATAGGCTCCAATTAGTATTTTTGAACACTAGGTATGGGTATAAGGGATGTGGACATAGTTAGGGGAGGAAACTTGAAACTTAGGCCCTAAATACAGATCTTTTCCATCCAAATCCAAAAATTTATTCCTTAAACAACCACACATGGTCTCCTAAGGGAATATTTTCCCTATGATTAGGGGCGTAAGTGCAATTAGGTGGTTTTGAGAAATCGTTATGTGTTTGTAGAAGAATACCATGCCTTAGGCCCTAAAGGAAGCTTCAAGGCATTCAAGGTCATCAATAATTACTTGAAACACCAAACATGACCTTTTGAGAGTATCCTTAGCCTCTAAGAAAGGATGTTATTGTATTAACAAGGTTTTGAGAATTAGGTATGGGTCTAAATTCCTTGATATGGTTGACAAGGAAACCCAAGCCTTAGCACATAAAAATAGTTCTAGGCATCCAAGGCAAAACACAATGTGTAAAACCACTACACCTGACCCCCTTATGATTTTAGATTGGTCACTTTTAGTAAATTTAGGTTATAGAAAGGACCTAAGTGCTATATATGAATATATCATAAAGGTTTTAACCCATAAATTAAGTCTTGGCATCTAGGGCCATGTGCCATGCTTTAAACCGCCATACCTCACCTTGATACCAATTCTTAGTATGCAAATCCTATGAATGTTGCTCGTATTTTTAATTGGAGGTGGAAAAATTCCCATAGAGGCCTTTTATGGTGATATTTTTTAGGTATTAGAGGCTAAGAATTAAGGATGATAATATTTATGTGAAAAATATGGTAGGCTATAGGTTTTAATCCATTGTATCAAGAATGTGCATATGTGTGAACTCTATTGACATGGATGCATTATAGAACATGTCTACATTCCTATTATATAAAATAAAAAAAAGGCACAAATCCCCACCTCAAACTCCCTTAAAAATCCTATGTTGTGTAAAGGTTAACTGACATGCTTCATGAAAAACTAGTGTTGCAAACAATTTTTATGATTTTAATGTGATAAAAAAGAACATCTTATCTATTTCTTGTTGTCAATCCATGTGAACATGGGGAATAGACACAATTGATCAATAAAGTCTTCAAGTAAAGTGAAACCTAGTGAAAAGGTCAATAAAACAAAAGAAAAAGAAAGATTAGGCATGGAAAAATGTAGACTTTTAGAAGAGGCCAATCCAAATTCTAGAATAATATATGCCACCATTGCTTATACTCCATGATCACAAGAAATGTGTAGGAATTCAATAGAGGCCAATCCAATTTTGAAATCTAGTGAACCTCTAATGATTATTTCATCAAGACAGGTTGTTGTGGATGAGGAGACAATGATATATTTCGTTAGAGTTAATTATAGTATTGAAGAAATTATAGAGGAAATCTAGTGCACATCCTTCCAAAGAAGAAGTTCTTATGGTGCATCCTTGATAGTTAAACATTCTCATAACTACCCATGAATAAATGTCATGAATCTAATGGAATCTATGGTTCATCAATCCAAGTCTGAGTTATCATTTTATGGCAAGTTGTAACTCACTTCCTAAAGCCATTTAGGGACAAATGGCAAGTTTCTGTCAGTGGCCTAAAAAACAATTTGAGCATCAAAAATTGGTGTTTAAATATCCTACAAGTTTGTTTGGGAAATTTTTATTTGAGCATGCTATTTACACACTCTCCATCTAGGATTTTCAAGAATTGACCATTTAATGAAAAACTTGCATTACATGTTATTGAGGAAAACCCTAGTTTCACAAATCATTGAATAGCACAAGGTCTAGGCTATGCACTCTAGGGATACCAATGCCCCTAGTTGTAATATGATGTCACAAGTCCAATGGAATCAATATTTCATAAATCCAAGCCATGGTTATCATTTTATGGTGAATTGGAACTCACTTCCTCAAGCCATTAAAGGACACATGGTGAATTTATGATAAGGGAATAAAAACATAACTAATTAGTAGAATTAAATGTTGAAAGCTCCCACAACAATGTTTGGACAAGGCCAACATGATTGCAATGTACACATGCTCACGATCCAGGGTTTTAAAAAAAATGACCCTTTAATACAAAAATTGTTGCATGTTACTCAACAAAAGCCTAGTTCTAAAAATATCACATAACACAAGATTCGGGCCATGGACTCATGGGAAAAGGGTTACCCTAGTTGAAATCTGATCTCATCAATCCAATTAAATCGATGGTTCATCGAAAAGTAAGAATTATATCCATTATATAAAAGTGAAGAAAAGTATAGAGAGGAATATTTATGTCATAGAAAAAATTCGAAAATGTGAATATTTTCTCTGTTATCACATTTGACTAATTTTCTTAATCATTAACAATTCACAAATAATTAATAAATATAAAAAAATTAAATTTTTACTGACCAAATATCACCATCTAATTTCGCCAATCAAAACAATCCCCATTAATCAATATAACAATCTCAAACACTAAGTATTGTTCACTTATAAATAAACCTTCAAGAGAATTCATATTACATCCCTTTTACTAAAATAATTGGTGGAAAAATACAAAGTAATAACACTCCACTATAGGAGGATGTTTTTTTTAAACCACAACACATTCTAAATGAGTTATAAGTTTAATCTTATTAGTCCCTATCGAAGGCATAGAGGGACTATAGCGATCGATAATTCGTTGGCTTTACATTAGTTTGTTGTTTGACTACAAATTTTTGCATACTTTCTAATGTTCGACCTATAGAACTAAAATCATTATTTTTTATATCATAAAAAAACACATGTATGTCATGATGTGATTGGATGATAGATTTGAGGTCTTATTACCAGCTTTGCTATTACCAATGAATTACATGTTTCCATATCCAAAGTTTTTATCATGTACGGTACTTTCTTTTATTTGTATTATTCATACCGAAATGTTTAGATATCCAAAGTTTATAGTGATTGATAATTCGTTCACTTTATATTACTTATTTGTTTGGCTACAATTTTTTGCAGCATTTCTATTTTTCGAAGAACAAAAATAAAAACATTTTTCTATATTTATTTATTATAATAAAAACCCATATTATTATTATTATTATTATTTATGAAATGTTTACATACCGAAGGTTTATATCATTGACACTTTTTTTGAGGTGCTTGAATAGGCCTGACAACTTAAATGTTTACATGGGGCGAGAACCTAAAACAAGCTTGACAACTTAAATGTTTTACCTGACATCCTTAAATCTTTATCTAAATAGGTTTCTCGGAGTACATGTTTCCTCGAAATTTTCCATAAAATATTGCAGTGACTTTGGACAATATTGTTGTCCACCATCAGTTGAATAGACATTATATGTTTCATACTTCTTCTAGGCTTGGAATGCAGTTTCGTCATCGTTGAAGCTACATACATTGTCACTGGTTCGGTGGGTGCTTCTTCTTCATTGGTTCGTCAGTTGCTTCTTGTTGTTGTTTGGTTCACAATTCGACCTGCACTTCTTCCTTTCATCATTTTAGAGTAAGTTTCCAAGCCATAATTTCATTTTCTATTCCTTCTTTGTTGTTCAGTGTTTGCAGTTTGCAAGTAATAATGTTTTCTTATTTCAACTGGCATGCTCGTCATATATTTCTGGTTCCTTCTATGCTTTGGTTGTAGCTTGGTAATCATTGGAGATGCATATGTTGTTTACTGGTTCGGTGGTTGTTTCTTGTTCGCTAGTTCGTTAGTTCGTCGATTGTTGCTTGTTGTTGTTTGGCTCAAATTTACGAGTTTGGGGCCCTAGTTTCGTAGTTGGGCTTGTTCGTGCTTTCTCACTACTCTCCTGCGCTGACAGTTGGAGCTGTCTTTTCTTTTTCTTTTTTCTTTTTTTTTTCTTTTTAATTTGGGTGTTTTACGGTGTTCAAGCCCTGCACCTGCGAGGGGACCTGCAGTTGTTTTATTTTCCATGTCTGTAAAAGTCAATATCTTACACCTATTCCGTGTGGGCCTGTCCTGCTGTAAAATTTTTCTCAGACTTTAGTGTTGACATGATAGAAAATAGTGGCACAAGAAATAATTGAACAACTACATGTGCAATTGCAATGTCTGTTGTTTGTTTGTTATAATAAAACATGTGCAAACCACACTTATTTACCATATTTTATGGAATGTTCCCATATCATGATACATGTTCTTTATCCTCTACACAGACTGGTCTGACCACGATACAATTTGTCTTGTACTTGAGATATGATATATACAACAAAGATACTACAAAATTATATTTCCATGTCTGGAAGCATATCTGGATATTTTTCCACAAAAAAACAAAATCATTTAGCTATGGCCATGCAATTTCTTAATATTTTGTGGATTGTAATATATTTTGGTGAGGGAAAAACTTTATATATTTACAACCATGGATGGAGAAAACAAAAGTTTCATATTTTTTACTACCGTTTATTCTATTCATTGATTCTCATTTATTGTATGTACATATTACTTATTCTTTGGTTCATAACAACTTCCATTCATGTTCATTTTATTTTGTGCCTTCCCATATTCAAACAAACAAAATAGCTTGAGAAAACGATGGAATCTTGACTGAAGCGGTGGAAGAGGAGATACAAAGGTACATGCTTGAACTGTTTTTTCATATTCTATAGTTTTGTATTTCATTTATTGTCTTTATATGTGTTCACCTAGTTTATTGTATGTAGATATTGATAAAAACTTAGATTCCTTCATGTCCATTGTATTTTTCCTGCATTTCTACATTTAAACAAACAGAATGGCTGGAGAGGACGATGGACTCTTGTAGGCGAGGAGTTACATAGTTGCATACCTGTAATCTTATTTCATATTCCAGTGTTGAGTATTTTATTTATTGTTTGTGTATTTCTTCTACTTGTTCTACTGCTTTGTACCTTCTTTATTGTATGTATATACTACGTATCTTTCTACTTATTCTCATGTGAATCGTATTCTCTTTGCTAATACATTGAAATAAATAGAAATGTATTTCTTTCTTTTACATGTATTTCTTCATACTAACTTGCCTTCATGTCCATTGTATGTTCGACGTTGCTACCTTGGAAGAAATTGATTGGTTGAACATGAAGATGGAATCTTGTATGCAACAATAGAGGGCTATGTGGTGTAAGTTACGAAAAGGTATATCAACTGTGATAGTAAATTAAATATGCAAAGAGGGTGGGGGCATATAATATTGGAGTAGAAAACCATGATTTGGAAACAATGGTCCTTTGGTCCCTCCCCATTTCTACTGTTTCCATTTTTTATTATCCCTTTTTCTTTCTAATTTATCTGCTTAGTCGTCTTTTCGAAAATGCCTTGGTTCATAGGTTGGAGGGCTCATGGATTCACATTTATGTTCACTCTTATACCTTATTCCATACTTACCCACTTTATCGATTGCGGGTGTCGACTGACGGGTTCAAGATTGCGCCTCTGGCTTCCGAGGTTCCATGATATACAGATTGGTCGTCATGCTCTGCCATCACGCCCTATTTAATTTTACACATTTTTTTAGTCAAAAAATCTTAAGCATACAATTAGAACCTTGGGTCCTCATGTTTCCTGAGTATCCCTTGATACCCTATTTCATATTCCATCTCTTTCCACGCTTCATATCACATTAAGAAAAATTATGGACAATATACAATGCATATTCTTTTTTAGTCCTTTTGATTTTCATCTACACATGCTTGCATTAGAAAAAGTTGGACTAGTGACATGGCCATGAGCAATCAGTCATCCCAGACATCAGTAGATCGACAAGGCCAAAGGTAAAGATCCATACATTTTGTTCCTAGTATGTTTACCAAATAAATATCCTCAACTATTTATTCATCTATGGCATGGTGAATATGTTGATGTCATCTGCAATACATACTTTGCAGTTCATAAGAAGTATCAACAAGTACAAGCGAGACACTGAACATATTGCAGGTTCCGCAGACTAAGAGGTCTAGTTGCAAAACTCTGGTTCCATAGTTCATCAAAGCTGTGTGTCTACTTGTAAATTTATGCCAGAAAAAATAGAAAAAAAAATGCACACTACCATTCACTTTACTTTTCCTATTAAAAAATTGTCACCAAGTCTAAAATTGTAACACCCAAAATACTGTCAATAGAGGGCTTGAAGAACCGCCGAACTGGAGAAGTGTTCATCAGGGACATAATGGTCATCTATAGTACCTACTTGAATAAGGAAAACAAAAGTATATCCATTATGTGTGCTGACATGACAGACAAGGAGGCCATGATGACAGTCAAATTGACTATTCCTACACAACTTGTCCAGAAACATGCAAAAAAATATATTTCTAGGTAATGGGATATCCATTAAAAATTTTAATATATTTCCCAACACAGTATATGACCGTGGTGATTTTTATCAGATTATTTCGCTCAACAAAACAAGTATTGTGGAAAAAATTCCCTTTATTTGTTTAGAATATTGTTTCGTCTCGGACGCAACTATCAACCAACTTGTACAAAACAACGACATTTACCCAATCAGAACCATTGGCTCAGCTATCACACTGGTGAGAAAACTTGGCTCACAACACATTCTCCATATACAATATGGCGATTCAGAAAATGAAAAGGAAATGGTATTGTTCTCCATATCCAGTTTTGTCCTTTACATTCGCATGTACATGTATCTTGATTAAGTTACACAAATATTTCATTGTTCCATGTTGCAGCTTCAATTGTTTGATACCTATTCAAATTTGTTTCCGTCAATGGAATAACAATTGCATAAAGGGAAATTTCCACTTATGCTCTTCAAAAATATAACAAAGAAAAGAGATGTTAGAGAAAGGATCTTTCGCACAACCCAAGCAACATTTGTAATAGAATTGTGAGCAGACATAGTACAGGATCTGAAGAAACTAACTATCTCTACAACTATTGTGTGTATACATCTACAGATTCATCCTCACTT
>SNQJ01S0017415.1:84003-100031 GCA_010110895.2 Picea sitchensis
ATATTAATTACTATGCTCATGTTTTCAGGTTGAAGGTGTTTTGGTTGCAACAAATTCATACTCGACCCCCTTTGAGCTCGTATGTGTGAAATGCAACTCTCCTGCTTCTGCTTCTACTTTGATAAGTGATGATGCGATCGATTGTTTGCAATAAAGTGAAAAATTTCCATACATATATGGAAATTGCCTCAATGCTGCTATCTGAAAAATGGGCAACACAATCGTGCAATGTACAATTAGAAAGCCTCTGTTACAAGATGTGCTTCTCGAGTTAGCAAAATTTTCATATGAAGCATACCTACATAAAAATCCAAGAAGTGTCTACATGTTGCGTGACTTTCGGATACATAGCAAATTTACCTTAAATGATGACAATTCAATATTGCATATCGGCTGGAAAAAAAAAAAAATCATATCAAGCTTTGGCTGGAAACAAAAATATCTCGTGTGTCTCTGTAATATTTCTTCAACACCCAGATGAATGTTCATCGGACTCGAGTACTTGAGAATCTAATTACAAATGCAATTGATGTTTTTATTTTGATGTTTTTTTGCATCTACCAGTAATAACTTTGCATATTTGTTTTGGTGTGCAAATAAAAAAGAAAAAATGTTAGTTGGTTGTGGATTTCATGGAGGAGCCTGCACATTTTTTGGGTGCTCACGATATATCCATTACAGGATTTTCTTGATGCCCTATTTGAAGAAAAAAGGGACTCAGCATGGATTGAAACATCGGCTTGAGATTTTTAGATATCGCTATAGAGATTGCACGTGCATAAGATTGTTCAGTCCAGAAATGGGGAGCATGAGATCAAACCCCATAAAAAATATCCAACTGTAAATAACTCAGTCCCATCCTTTCAACCGTCAAAATAGCTTTCTCATATGGGGATAATCATCAGAAATTTCCAATAATATTAGAAATTTGGCATTGTTAAAACTGGTAGTGATAGACCATGGCACTATCAGAAGAAAATGTCCATAGTGATCTTTCTTAATGGTAAAATAGTAATCGACAAATTTCTTGTTCCCCATTTTTAGATCTGGTTATAGCTAGCGTGCAATGGCGAAGCTCCGTTGGTTTTGTGCTATCTTTTGTTTTGTTGATTTTGTGCTATCTTTTGTTTGGCAGAATTTTGTTCATATCCCATGGCCCCGGTTATTTTCTCGTCAGAATGTGTACCAGATGTAAGACAAAACCAATGCCACGATGTGTTTTTTTTATATATCAAATTGTTTCATGCAAAGGTTGATGCATGCTTCTCTATGGAACCTTGTGGGATCTTGATTCAGGCCCGTTTGGTGTTTACTTAGTTCTTGGTTGTATGCTTCATTCTAAAAAATTAATAATACCTAAAAATTGTCGTCCCCTTCGCTTCCCAGTTTCATATTGAACATTTTTTTGGATCTCGGGTTCTCGTATAGGCGGGTTCAACATTGTGTTTCCATTGTTTCACCGCCTACAAACAACACTCGAAATTTTGCGACCTACAAATTAGAAAACAAATTCCCCTTTATCTCATTTTCATCACTTTTCCTTGATCGATGAACCTAGAAAAAATAATCTTCTTGAATAATTTTAAATAAAACAATATATACTATGTGAAGTACAATGGAACTATCATATCAACGAGAGGGCATTAAAATTCAATTTTTTCATTGTTATATCAATTCAATGAGAGTACATCCCAAAATTGATTTCCTTGTAGCTTTTTCGACACTTCTCATATACAAACAGATCCTATAAAATATAAGTATGGCTCGTTGTATCTATTTCTTGATTGAAGAACCTGTTCAAATGTTTAATGCACTTCATAGTTAGTGTTAATACCATCAATGGGGATTTCTTACACCAATTCCTGCTTCTGAAAAGTGTCATCCCCCTTTTTTCCCCATCTTCTTTCCATTTCTGGTTACTTACACCTTTTTTCGGAAGTTGGTGGATTCACGTTTTCATATTTCCACTTACTTTTATATCTCCAGCACGACCGACCACTTCCCCGTTTCATATTGAACAAACCTTTTGGATCGTGGGTTCCCAAATAGGCAGGTTACCGGATAGGAGGGTTCAACATTTCATTTCCATTGTTCCGACACCTGCAAACAACACCTGGACTTCCATGATCTAAAAATTAGCAAACAAATTCCCCTTTATCTCATTTTTAGCACTTTTCCTTGATCGATGAACTTAGCAAAATCAATTCCCTGGAATAATTTGAAATAAAAGAATATATGCTTATGATAAGTCTAATGGAACTATCATATGAACGATAGGACATTAAAATTCAAATTTTTTATTTGTTGTGAAGCTAACAGTACAAAAGCTTTACTCAAACATCCCAAAATTGATTTTCTCGTAACTTTTCGACGCTTCTCTTATACAAACAGATCCTGGAAACTATAAACAATGCTCAATGTATCTATTCCTTGATTGAAGAACATGTTAACATGTTTAATGCACTTCATAGTTACCTATTTCTTGATTGAAGAACATGTTCACATGTTTAATGCACTTCATATTTATTGTTAAGATCATCAATGGGGATTTATTACACCAATTCTTTCTTCCGAAAAGTGCCATCCCCTCTTTTTTCCATCTGCTTTCCATTTCTGGTTACTTATGCCTTTTTTTGGAAATTGGCAGATTCACATTTTCAGATTTCAACATACTTTTATATGGCCAGCGTGACCGACCACTTCCCCGTTTTATATTGAACAAACTTTTTGGATCACGGGTTCCCGAATAGGTAGGTTACCAGATAGGTCGTTTCAACATTGTGTTTCCATTGTTCCTTTGTCTGTAAACAACACTCGGACTTCCGTGATCTACAAATTAGAAAACAAATTGCCCTTTATCTCATTTTTAGCACTTTTCCTTGATCGATGAACTTAGCAAAATCAATTCCCTAGAATAATTTGAATAAAACAATATATACTTATGCGAAGTCTAATGGAACTATCATATGAACAAGAGGAAATTCAAATTTAAATTCTTCGTTGTTATATTTGCGGTGAAGCTAACAGTAGAAAATATTTACTTAAACATCCCAAAATTGATGTTCTCGTAACTTTTCGAAGCTTCTCTTATACAAACAGATCCTGGAAACTACAAACATCACTCATTGTATCTATTCCTTGATTGAAGAACCTATTAATATGTTTAATGCACCTCATAGTTACTGTTAAGACCATTAATGGGGATTTCTTACTCCAATTCTCGCTTTCGAAAATTGTCATCCCCTTTATTTTTTCCCTCTATTTTCACTTTCTAGCTACTTACTCATTTTTCGAGATTGGTTACTTACTCCTTTTTTCAGAAGTTGGCGGATTCACGTTTTCATATTTCCACTTACTTTTATATTGCCTGCCCAATCGACCACTTCCCCGTTTCATATTGAACAAACCTTTTAGATCGCGGGTTCTCGAATAGGAAAGTTACCAGATAGGCGAGTTCAACATTACATTTCCATTGTTTCGTCACCTACAAATAGCACCCGGACTTCCGCAATCTACAAGTTAGCAAACAAATTACCCTTTATCTCGTTTTTAGCACTTTTCGTTGATCGATGAACTTAGCAAAATTAATTCCATGGAATAATTTGCAATAAAATAATAGATACTATGTGAAGTATAATGGAACTATCATATGAATGAGAGGACATTAAAATTCAAATTCATCGTTGTTATATTTGCAGTGAAGCTAAACGTATAAAAGATTTACTTAAATATCCCAAAATTGATTTTCTTGTAACTTTTCAATGCTTCTTTTCGACGCTTCTCTTATACAAACAGATCCTGGAAACTATAAACATCATTCGCTATATCTATTCCTTGATTGAAGAACCTGTTAACATGTTTAATGCAATTCATACTTACCGTTAAGACCATTAATGGGGATTTCTTACACCAATTCCCTCTTCCGAAAATTTCCATCCCCTTTCATTTTCCCCTTTGCTTTCCCTTTCTGGTTACTTACTCATTTTTCGAAAAATTTCTATGTACGGGAGTTGGCGGATTCACGTATTCATATTTCCATTGTTACTTTTATATCACAAGCATGACCAACCACTTCCCCATTTCATATTGAACAAACTTTTTGAATCGCAAGTTCCTAAGTAGGTGGGTTCAACATTGCATTTCCATTGTTCCGCCACCTGGAAACAACACCCGGAGTTCTGCGATCTACAAATTAGTAAACAAATTCCCCTTCATCTTGTTTTCTTTCGATTTCTGTTTAGTTGGTCCTTTTTCTAAATGTGTCCTTTTTCTAAATGTCTCATGCTTTTATATACAACACCCAAAGTTCTGCAGTATACAAATTGCTTGTTCAACATTGTGCTTCCATTATTCCCCTACGTACAAATAACATGTGAAATTTCGTGATATACAAATTGATGGCCGAAATCTATCATTGTGACATACAATTTGACCATCGACCCCTCACGTCTCCTGGCTATATCTTGTGACCCTTTGTTTTGTTTTTTTGTAACCCGCCCGATCGCTTCCCATACTTGGGCTTTTCTTGGAATCTGTTTCGTGGGTTGGCAGGTGGAAGAAATGTACAATACTTAGTCTATCTTATCCATCCCCGCTACCTTCATGCTTCTTTATAGATATGCAATTATTAATATTTAATGCTATTAGTTCATCATGGAGGAACCATTAAGACTTTCATTAATGTTCGGAAGGCCAGAGAATATTTTTCATTAATACGAATTAAAAAAAGATTTGTTGAGAAGAGTGTAATCCTTTCCAAGTATTAATTTTAAAAATGATGCAATTTCTTTAGTGCGTCATTCGGTTGGTGCCTTTAAGAAATGTCTAATTCTTAATCTCTCTTCGCCATCACCTCCACCTTCACACTTTTTTCTAAATATGCAATTAGTAAGCTTGAATGGTAACAACTCATTACACATGAACCTTGGAGATTGTCATTGATCAGAGAAAGGATCGAGTAGATCTTCCATTGATACACATTAAACCAAGATTTGTGGAGGGTTATATTATCCCTCCCCAGTTTTCATTTCAAACATCCTCTAGAGAAAAGGGAAATTCTCGTTAACTTATGGCAGCAGTTCTGTCCGAATACAATAAACACCTTCCAGCATGATGGCTAGAGGTTCCAGTATTCCAGGGCATATTCTTACTACTCGTATCCCTCCTCCCAGGAGAAAACAATGTGATGGTCCATTGGTTCACCGAGAGATATATTTCAATCCAAATAATTCCAAGGCAACCCAACCTTCTCGGACAACATGCCCAGTTGCATTGATGGTTGGCGCAGAGGTTGATGCGATGGATTTAGAGCCGGAAGAAGATGATCTGATGGATGATGATATTACAATGGATGATGGCAATGCAGAGATTGTTCCCACTCCTTCACCCAAATTGAAATCAAACATAATGGTTGGTACTTCCCGACTTGACGATGAAGGTCCTGACGACACCAAAAGAAGGAGTTTCAGAAAAGAAACTGACCTTGAACGCAATAGCTGCTTTGCAACTATAAAGTAGGAATTCCAGAGGTCCAAATTAGTCTATTCTGGGTAGAAGTATTTCATTGTAAGGACATGATCCGTTGATTCTCCCACAAATATATTTCAAGCCAAAAAACTATTTAATTGCATGACAATTGTCCTGTTCTCTAGATATACAATCAAAATCTTCAGGAATGAGGACCATAACTCCCACTGGTGCAAGTCATATTCCTACTAGTCATCTCCTTCCACCCAAAATGGACTAATTTGGGCCTCTAGAATTGCACATGCAACATGTGTCCCTAAATTTTTTGAATGTGGAGAGGCGGTTTCTTGGTGTGTCCTAACTTTCAGTTAAGGGATATTTCGTTTTCCCTACAACATTTTTCGTCTTCTTCTTCATGGGAAGCTTCTAAGAACTATCAATTTTACCACAAAAATATCCATCAAGGAGAAGAGTGCAAGGATTTCATGAAAAAAAGGCACGGTAATCAATTTTGTATGCATGTTGAAGAGCATCTCAATGGCTCTTGCATGTTGCAAATATTATTCGTGTGTTTATGGCAAATATGTTCAATGTTTTGGCCCATATAAATCTGTCCAATTTATAAGAATATATATGCAGTGCTCAATATTCTTTTTAGTTTTAATGGATTTACTATTAAAATATTTTCCTTGCAATCTTGGTCGCTGCTTCTTTTTTGGATTTAACACCTCTTCTCATTGGCATGGTTCGGTGGTCTTGTAGTTTTTCGATATTGTATTTGCTTAGGTAATTTGTTCTAAAATGGAGCATCTAACAATTATATGACAATGCAATGTTTCGAGCCATCAGGATTTTATGGAAACAAAAAATGAATTTCAGACAATTTCAAACCAACTTTCAATTATATTTGTAATGAAAATAGAACATAGAAATACCAAGTCACAATGTTGCAGCAAGATCATGATTCTTGTTTCTAGACAACCGAGAATCTCTAGTTGCGCGGGTTGGCAGACTCATGCCTTCACATTTTCAGTTGCGCTTTTATATCGCTACTCTGACCGACCGCTTCCCCATTCCATACCTAGCCACATTTTTTATTGTGGATTCTTGGGCAGGCGTGTTATAGATTGCACTTCCATTGTTCTGTGACATTCAAAGAGAACCCAGACTTCTATTATATACAAATTTGCAACCAAACTCACATCATACCCTGTGTCTTGTTAGACAATTTTCCCTTAAAAGTTTTGAGAGCTAAAATTTGACCGTCGGGTCCTCATGTCTACGATTCTTCCCAGATTCCTGGATCTTCTTATGCTCCCACTATAATCATTGTACATGATTAGTTCTAACCTGAGCACTTTCTATCCAAATCACTCTTAACTACTTTTTCATTTATAGTCCCAAACTAAGATGATATTAACCTTAAGCTTTCATAACATCATAACGGGTTGAGCATAATTTATATAGTTACATATATATATTAACATATATTATTAATATATATAACATATATAAGTTAACATATATATAACTATATAAGTTACATATATATGTTGAACTATTGTCACCCCATTTTGAAGCATGTCCATCCTCTTTCCATACTTCGTCATTTCTCTGAATCTCTTGCGTCGATCGTCGGGTTGGTCGGTTCATGAAATATCCAATTCCCATATCGTTGTTTCTCGTGCTCGCCACCCTTTCACTTCTTTCAAGTATGAAATAACTAAATTTTAATGTTGCTAGATCCAGAAACATACAAAAAAGATCTTTCCAGGAAATGGAATATCTATTACAGATTTTAATATATTAGCCCTTCCTTTCCCTCTTCTATATTTAACCAAATTCCCATCTGTTTTTCCTCTTTACTTTCTCTTTCTGTTTATTTATCTTTTTTTCCAAAAATTTCTACCTGTGCGGATTGGCGGGTTCATGAGTTCACATTTTCACTCATTCTTTTATATACCGACTCCGACCAATCACTTTCTATTCCATACCTAGAAAATTTTCATATTGTGGATTTCCAGGCATCCACGCTCTACATTGCACTTCCATTATTCTGTGACCTACAAACAACACCTGGTCTTCCATGATATACAAATTCACTGTTGGACACCCACATCATACCCTCTTTCATGATACATAGCTTGCATTCAAAAGTCTTCCGTGATACATAGATTTTAATATATTATCTCTTCCTTTCTCTCTTCTATACTTAACTAAATTCCCGTTTATTTTTCCCCTTTACTTTCTCTTTCTATTTATTTATCCATTTTTCCGAAAATTTTTGCACTCTTGCTTTTATATCCCGACATCGCTTGACCGCTTCCCATTCCATACCTAGCAACTTTTCAGATCGTAGATTTTTAGGAAGGTGCGCTCTACATTGCACTTCTATTGTTTTGTGACCTGCAAACAACACTGAAATTTCCACGATACACAAATTCATTGTCGAAGTCCTACATCATACCCTCTTTTGTGATACACAGTTTGCACCCAAAAGTTATGAGACCTACAACTTGACCTTCGGGTCCTCATGTCTCTTGGGAAACTATTGTCACCAAATTTTCAACCCTATTCATCCGCTTTCCATACTAGGACATTTTTTGGAATCTCTTTCGTGCCTCCAATTCCTAGTCGTTGTTTCCTATGCCCATCACCTTCGCATTTTTTTCCAACTATGCAAGAACTGAGCTTTAATCTTAACAACTCACCATGCCTCAAGAAACATTCATAGTAACTGTTCGTATACAATTTGTCCAGAAACATGCAGAGAATATCTTGCCAGCTAATGGGATATCTATTACAAATATCAATATACTAGGTATAATTTGAATACCATTTACATGTTGCATACATTTTTTTTGCTTGCTGGTTCCAGGACAGGCGGACTGCACTTCAACAATTCCTTGACCTGCAAACAACACCCCAGCTTCCGTGATGTACAAATTCACTTCCAAACTCCCAAATCATCCCCTATTTCATGTTACATATTTTGCACTCAAAAGTTGTGATAAATACAATTTGACCATAAGGGCATCACATCTCCTTGAGAACCCTTGTCACCTAATTTTGAATATCCTCTGACTGCTTTCCACACTTTTCCATTTCTTGGAATCTCTTTCATGGATCGTCAGGTTAGAAGCTTCAAACAATTTACAATTCCTAGTCACTTTTTCCTGTACCCTCTACCTGCACACTTCTTTCCAAGTATATGAAATAAGTTTACATAAAATATCTTGCCATGAAATGGGATATTTATTACACATTGGAATATATTAGTTGTTCTTTTCCCTTTTCTATACTTAACCAAATTCTCATTTCTCTTTTCCCTCATGGCTTCACATTTGCACTCGTTCTTTTATATTGTGACTCTGACCAACCACTTCCCCATTCCATATCGCACTTCCATTGTTTCATGAGCTCCAAAGAGCACCCAAACTTCCGCAATATTCAAATTTACAACTAGACTATCACATCATACCCTTTTCCACGTTACACATTTTACACTCAGAAGTTTGGAAAACAACAATTTGACCGTTGGATCCTCACATCTCCTGTCGAACTATTGTCACCCCATTTTTTAATCATGTCCATTTTCTTTCTGTATTTCTCCATTTGTCTGAATCTCTTTCACAGATCAACGGGTTGGCGGGTTAATGAAATATCCAATTCCTAATCGTTGTTTCTTGTGCCATTCCATACTTGGCCACTTTTTCGATTGTGAGTTCCTAGATAGGCGGACTAAATATTTCCCTTCTATTGTTCCACAAAATGCAAACAACACCCGCAATTCCACAAATATAGAAACTGGCCGCTGAACCTCCCCACCATGCACTCTTCCCTTTTACGCATTTTGCAGTCAAAATTCTGATACATAAAATTTGAACGTCGGGCTTCACCTCTACTACCAATCCCCTTTAACCCTATTTTGAAACCCATTTGACTTCTTTTCATACTTGTCCATTCCTTTCTTGCACTCTTCCCTTTTATGCATTTTGTAGTTAAAATTTCCGACACATACAATTTGACCGTTGGCCCCCACCTCTACTCTAAGAATCACTTGTAACCCTATTTTGAAACTGGTGCGACCACTTTTCAGACTTGGCCATTTCTTTCTTGCACTTGTTTATAATAAAAGAGGCTTATCTATAATAAAAAAGATTGTTTAAAGCTAAACCAAGATTTGTGGAGATCTCCCATTAGTACGCATTAAACCAATATTTCTAGAAGGTTATATTATCCTTTTGAGTGTTAATTTCAAACACCATGGAATGTCATTCGCGGGACCTCGGGTTCTCCCATTCTTGAAATTTTCAATCCATAATTCTGAAAACGATCTCGACCGATCGTTTCCTTATTCCGTACTTAGCCACTTTCCCAAAAATTTGCAAACATACAAATCGTTCCCTGAACTGCACCATCATGCCCTGTTCCATTTTACGTGTTTTCCCTTAAAACATTTTGGGTCATAAAATTTGACCATTCGACACTCACCTCTCCTCATTATCTCTTGTAAACCTATTTTTAAGCCCATCTGACTGCTTTTCATACTTGGCCATTCCTTGCTTGCTCTTCCTCATCTCCATAAACTTCGCACTTGTTTATAATAAAAAATGTGTGTGTGTGTGTCTTGTTTCTAAATATGCAATTAGTAACCTTGAATGCTAACAACTCATCATGCAAGAACCGTATAAATTTTCATTGATGAGCGAAAGGCTCGAGAAGATCTCCCATTAATACGCATTAAATCAAGATTTGTGGAGGGTTTTGTTATCCCTTTTGAGTGTTAATTTCAAATACCATGGAATTTCATTCGCACATCGCTGGCTTGGCTCATTCACGAAAGCTCCAATCCTTGATTGTTCTTTTTTGTACCCACCAAATTCATACTTCTAAATATGCAATAATTAAGCTTTACTTCTAACAACTCATCATCCAACATGCATAGATATTGTCATTAATGAGTGAAGAGCTCGAAGAGATTTACCATTCACAGGCATTGAGCCAACATTTCCATGGGATTATTTTATCCCCTCCGTTTATTCATTTCAAGCATCATTTGGATAAAATGGGTGTTCTCATAAACTAATGGCACCAACTGGACAACAGTTATGTGGACATCCAATGAACATCTTCGGGCATGAGGACCAAAACTACCACAGTAACAAAGCATCGCTCCAATGGGATACCAAAACAACAAAGCAACCCAAATTTCTTCAAACGTAGGAGGAGATAAAAACGCTCCTCATCCTAAAATTGATAGTTCTCACAAGCTTCCCGTGGAGAAGAAGAGAAAAAAAATTGTAGGTCAGGCAGAAGAACCCGAAATTGGGAGTGAGGACATGGAACTTGACATTTATCTGGATAGCATATTCTGCAACCTTGATCAATCGAGAGACATGATCTAGCATAGTCTCCCAATGGACATAGTTGATACCAAAATTTTTGACGAAGATGAATCCTTCGTATTCTAGAGCGTTGTTTTTTACAACGAATCTAAAAAATTAATTATTGAAAAGAGAGATGTAAACAATAATAAAGGAAAATCTTGTTCATAGGTTGACCTTGTGAACATGCAGTCATCCCAAATATCTGGACTTCACAAATAAACCATAGATTCTTTTGATGATTCCATTGGATTCATTGAGGCCAAAAATGCCAGACTAAAGGTTCGGATCAAGGAATTAGAGGCAGCTTTGATTACTATGCCATTGCTTGCTAGTCCTTTGGAAATATCCATGCCTTCCACCCCTTCATTCAAGTTAAAATGATCCTCCAGCATCCTCACATCGTGTAGAGGATATGTGGATAACAATATCAACAAAATAATGGAATTGATTACTGAGGCCTGGGAAACATCACAAACTATGACTTCCCTGGGAACGAGGGCACATAACGTACTTGAACATATACAGATGGATTTAGAAAATGAAGAAAGTTTCTATTTGGAGATGGTCATCCCTTTTTCCTTTCATGTCAATAAAATGACAGCCATGACAAAAAGACAACATGATCTCTCCTCCAAAAGCCAGATCACTCAATTAGAAGCATGATGGAAAGAGAAGGTGAAGAACCCGTATCTCATTGTCCAATCATGTGAGCAAGCCATATCAAAGAAAGAAACATTATTCACAAAGCTAACCAAAATAGACTTAGTTGGAAGGACCGACGAGTTACAAGACCCCAAGTTAATCACCAACTCGTTGACATTAACCAAGAAATCCTTCGATAAACAAGTTCATATTTTTAGGGAGTTATCTTTAGAAAAATTTTACAACATTGTTGAATATGGTGAAGACGACGTGGCCAACTGTCTAGGCCGCTATTCGGTACAAAGCGAAGACATTGATCAGGCTTTACGTAATATTTATATTGATATAAGTGAATTAGAAAAGAAACTTTTCAACATAAAAATCTAGAATGAGATCAACGTCGCCCCCTTGAGAAGCTACATTGAAGAATTCGTCGAAACAGAGTTGAAGCGGGTCACCGACGAAAGCCAACAGAAAAATCCATAAGCAAGCAAATAGAAAAATGACTGATATGTACCATCGATGTAAGTCTATATTCATCACATCCTTCTTTGTTTATCTATCTAGTTTTTCCACCTTTTTTGAATATATATCTGTAGCTAGAGACTGATACCTTCCAATTTCTTCTTTCCAGGTATTACATTCTACCGTACATATTTCTCTTATGTTCTGTGGGAGCCCCAATCCCAATCTATATGACAAACACATTTAAATTTCCAGGAATATGTAACGAACTATTATTTTTTGATATATTCCAAATGAAACTATTTTTTATCTCCTTTTATATTTATGTGCTTCTAAATTTTTATCTTCAACTATACTTATTTGATTCAATTTTATTTTTTTATCATGCATATCTTTTTCTGCTGGGTCCACTGGAATATGACAAACCCATTTAAATTTCCAAGAATATGTAACACACTATTATTTTTTTATATATTCCAAATAACACTATTTTTATCTCCTTTTATATTTATGTTCTCCTAATTCAAGAAATTGTGTTTATTTAATTTGAATTATCTTTTTCTCATGCATATCTTTTTTTGCTCCTCTGCATATATTTTTTTTGACCTGGCACATATACAAACATCTCTATGGAAATTTTACTTAACTCTAACCAATTCAAAATATACATTGAATAGATAAAAAGTTGAATATATAAAACATGCAAAGTAGGACTACTGGAAAGAACGGAAATTTCGAACATAACAAGATAGATTACATAGTTTCAAAAAAAATGGGACTCTATATGACATGTGTCATTTCTTGCATAGATACCACATGTCCTTCATGTTGCTTTCCACATTTGCGCTGCAATTTGCATCTTCCCCCGCTACGTTTCCCCCATACCTTTGCATTTATTCCCAATTCAACCTGGCAGGAACTACGCTGCCATGCAACACTTGTTATGATATGAAACATTAAGAAAATGAGTGGGATTTCTCGAATCCTCAACTATATGTTTCCCATGTAAAGATAGTTCTTAGACGGAAAACAAAAAAAAAGTGCCACCTACCGAGAAGTGTGACATGTTTCAATTCCTTTCCACTTGTTCAAAGTGTGACATATGTGACATATTTTTAATGTTCAATTCCACTTAACTGGAGTCTACTATTATCTCCACCATTCCATACGCTATTTTTTCTCCACCATTCCCTACACTCTTTAATCATATTTTTTGAACTCTTTTCTCTCATTTAACTCAGCAAGAGTTTCCCACCCTCTAATGATTTCTTTCATCTTCGTTATGTGCCTCTTTTTACTTGCAAGCTATTGTGGAGATTTAGACTAATGCCCTGAGGTGCTAAAGCTAAAAAATGACTTACATTTGTAAATTAAGAAGAATACTATTAATGGACGACAAAAGGAGTTCAATTATCTCTATAGGTTGAGATTATTCGATTAGGAATATACTCTTGGGTGGAGAAACAAAATAGTTTGGTTCATTGGTTCATATGTATGACAAGTAAAAGTTTAAATGTCAAGATGGATTCAAAGTAGTGATAAAATTTGAAAGGTTGATTTGAATTTCAATTTGAAGGGTAGATATCCATCCAACTTTTCAACTTTTCAATGATGAAAAGTTACAAAAATAATTGTACTCTAATAGATAATGGTAAATTTAATACACTTCATAGAAAAAGTCTATAAAACATTTACCTTTAAATTTTAACAATGTTACATGTTAACCAACTATTTAATGAAAAAACTTGTGGGTGATTTTGAGAAGTTTTTGGTTGGAAAAGTGGCAAGGGCTTGAGTAAGAATGCACACTCATAGGAACATGTGTGCATTCTTAGTAATGCACATGTTTTCCTATACCTATAGGTTTGGATGTGGCCGAACCTCCACATCGATTTCCACATAGGTTTAGTGGAAAGAAAACATGCACAATCTTAAGAACACGTGCATGATCTTAAGTATGCATGTGTGGTCCTAAAAACGTCTGCACGTTCTTATTGATAAAAATATTAAAAGGACCTGAGTGTTATTTGTGGCTACTGTGCACAAATTGCGCTCACATTTCTTTTATTGGGAAAATGTAGTGGAGTTAGAGAGGAGTAATAAAGGGAGTATATTTCCACCATGTCCAAGTATGTTACATTTTTTTTAATTTTAATCGAATTTAGTCATTACAATTTAGTATTTTTCTCCCAATAATCTAAATAAAAAAAAATTGTAATTTTGTATTTTAAATAAAAAATGAACATAATTTGCATGCCATGGATTTTAAATTGCAACATATATAACACAATGGAACGCCAAGAAATTTAAAACGCTCAGAATAAAACCAAGAATATTGTAATGACCCCTTCATTATGACTACAAGCGAAGCAGAAGATGCAAAAAAGTTTTTTTTTAGGAAGGAAGGCGATGACAATGATAGTTAACCACACCACTGATGACGAACACAAGAACGCAGTCCAGGAAAACGGGAAATTGTGGATCCATGCACTGGCACAAGATAAATTGGACAAACGTGCGTAGAACAACAAGGGGAGCAAGTACCTTCCTGACGCAATAGGACCACGCCTACAATATAAGGGACAACATCCCCCTCCCGACACAACAGCCTTGACGACCAATGACTAGAACTTCACGGTAGGCGAACCAATCGTATGAAGGCATTCAACCTATGCACCAAGGAATACTTTCAACGCTCAACAACACCCACAATAGGAAGCACGGACTCTGGCCAAGTCATCATTTGCATATATCTACCAGGGCATGCCATGATCCCCTCATCAAGACTCATGTCATCCCCAGGTGATAGGTGCAGCGATAACCCTGGAGAAACAATCTATCTAGACCAAGAAATCACGACAAAGACATGCACTAGGAGCCTAAAAAATGACAAGAATACTACACCCACGCCCCCAAGCAACAGGTCGACAAGAAGCAAGACAATGTCACTCAGAGAAAAAGAACAAGTCGAAAATGCGACTTTGCCATCAACCCACCCCTTGAGCAAGAGTTCTAAGCACGAAGGAGGGAACGGTAACTAGGCTACTAGGGTCCCAAAAGTTATCAAGGGTGTCCTAAGTCAGGCACTTAACAAATCAAAAAATGATGATTAACAAACCCATTTTCCATTAGATTAAGTGAACTACTGAATCATGTTGCTTAAATAGTAAGTGATTTTCTGTCTAAGTTAACAAGTCTAAATTTAGTTAATGATTATAAATATAAATTTAAGGATTTAACCATGTTATCCCTACTTTTTAGGGATAATTAGGAGATCATGTCTCAAGGCCCACAGATCCTAGACATGGAGTACCGAGAGAAGAATTGACCTGAGCATGGCCCTGGAGGGCCTTCCTTTTCTTAATTCATCATCATTTGTCTTGTCAACAACAACAACATCCATCACCATCGGCTTGATCCTGTATCAGAAGAGGTTCTTGCTCCATGAGGTAATTGGTCCCGGTATCATGGTATGTGTCAGTTTTGATCATTGAAACCTTTAAATATATTCATTTGATTCCTTTTATCTCTAACAACTACTTGGATCTTACATTATCCCACTTGACCATGCTTGGGGAAATTGACAGGGTGCCCTAGCAAGCGTGTGTCCATAGGTCTTGGTTTGCCACTAGGGGAATTTATGAAAATCCATCGTTCGCTCCCATCATAGCACCATTGTTTCTTCTTACCTCCCACTCATTTATCCCATTCGCCTTGTCCAGGCATTAGGTTGACCTATTTGTAGGATTTCACCTTATCTCGTGGGAAGAAGGGGCTAAAGGCCCAAAAGGTAAAAGCAGCTGGTAAAATACAAAAGATTAGAAATAAGACCTCGAGATGATTCACCCAGGGATCCCCTAGAAGGTAGTAAAAATCCTCTCAGCAAGAAACAAGAGGGACCCCGAAAATAAAAAAAACAAGACCTAGTCATAGGATAGGCGGTCTCATCATGAGCCAGCCTATTAGGTCCATGGGTACCTAACAGTATGACATTGCCACCATCTGGTTACCATGCCAGGGAAGTGACCTTTGGTTGCATGGCCAAGGGAAAGGGGGTCTCATCAC
>SNQJ01S0017415.1:106540-116852 GCA_010110895.2 Picea sitchensis
TAAATAAATAGATAACATTTTACTACCAGTATAATTTAGACCTAGACTTTATTTTCCTAGGCTGGGAGACATTTTGTTTATCCAATTATTAAATAACAATGTGATGTGCCCTTGAGGATGCAGTAGGTGCTCCAAGGGTGTCACTCGCCTCTTTCTGTTTCTCTTGTGCGACGTGCCCTTCAAGAAGAACCACGTGCTCCAAGAGTGCCACTTGCCTCTTTTCATTTTTCTTGCGCAACATGCCCTTCAGGATGCACCACGCGCTCCAAGGGTGCCACTCGCCTCTTGATTCACTTGGTAGACATAAAAAACCCCTGGAGTCAATACTCTGCCAAGTGATCTTGTGGGAGACTAAGGGCCTCTAAGGACTAAGGCCCCTGCCTTATTGCTTTCCCCTTAGAATCATTGTGAGCGACTTTCGTAGTCTACCCTCATGGCATCGTGGGTCCTCTCGAACTAGGTAATCGTTAACCTATAGTTCAAGCCACGACAGGAGTGCTAGTAGGCTGTGGCAGGACGGTTTTCCACACCTCTCCCTCAACATCTCTAGTAGTCGTGCATGACCCCTCTACTCCACATGTGAGTCTAATTAGAAAGATATCGTCAGCCTACATCATCAACAAATCATGTCAGAAATATATCCATAATCACATCATCTAATCAAATGCACTAATATCACATATAAAAAAATCAAACCCTAATAGTTCATTCCCTGACTCGATTCAGAGTCCAAGGGTTTCATCGATGCCTCAACATCCTTGACTCGAAATCCTACACACTCAGGAGAACTAAGTCAATAGCACCTGTCTAAGTCAATATTGTCAAATAACATATAATCACATCCATAATGCCTCATGATAGTAATCAACGGTCAATGGTATAATGATTGAGCTTACTTTCAATAAAGTGTCCTCAAAGAATAAGTTTTCTCAATGCACGCAAGAGTGAGATGTTACATACACTCCCTCTTGTTCTAAACTTCATTCCAAAGTTTCACAGTATATAAGTGCTGAAATAATGTGTATCCCAGTATCACAAGTCTATCTATCCAACAAAATGGAAATTGTTGGCGCAAATCATATGTGTCCTTCGAGATCACCGAGTGTAGACTATAGTTGTCCCACTGGACCTTGAACTCATCTTCTTCTCGATGATGTAGCTGTCAAATGTGATGATCCAAGATGCACATCATCTCAGCCGTGAGTGCACCCTCATATAACACCCTCAAGGTGCTCAAGTCAAAACACGTGTAGGATCACTAATCGTATTGTCTCAAATAGAGATGTGAAAGATGTCGTGCATATGCCTCAAGAATCAGGCAAGGCTAGTCAATAGGCCACGGGCCCCTTTCTTTGGACGATCTCGAAAGGTCCCATGAACCTAGGAGAGATTTTAGCTCCCTTTCCAAACTTGATTGAAATCTTATGTAGTTTAACCCACAAGAAGACTCGATTGCCAACCTCGTAGCTACGGTCGATACGTTGCACGTCGACATAACTCTTATGTCGATCCTGCGCTTACTTAATCCTTTGTATTATTGTTTTCATTTTCTTTTCCATTTCTTGGATCGTTTTTGGTCCCACCAGGACCCTATCCTCAAGCTGATCCCAACTCAAGGCTCCTGACATGGTTGCCTGTAAAGAAACTCGAAAGGCACCATCTTAATGGTTCTTTGGCAAATTTTGTTATAAGTGAATTCTACCAGTGGCAATAATTCTTCCCAATGCTTTTGTTGGTCCATCACGTACATGCACAACATGTCTTCCAAGATCTGGTTCGTTTGTTCGATCCGTCTGCCAGTCTTCGGGTGATACATAGTACACTAGTTAAGATGGGTTCCCTAGGCCTTTTGGAAACTAGTCCAAAATCGTTCAATAAACACCGATCCTCGATCAGATATAATCCTCTTAGGTATTCCATGCAACCTCACAATCTCACTTGATGAAAACTCTAGCTATGTCAGGTGCCTAATACGTCGTACGCACAGAAATAAAATGAGCACTCTTCGTTAGAGTGTCGACTACTATGAAAATCGAGTCGTGTCTCCTTGTCATAAGTGGAAATCCAACAATAAAATCCATTGAAATGACCTCCCATTTCAATTCCGGAATAGTGTGTGGTTGTAGTAATCTTGTTGGATGTCTATGTTCAACCTTTACCTGCTGACATTCTAGACATCTAGCCACATAGTTTACTATGTCTGCCTTCATTCCTTTCTAGAATAATAAGATTTTAATGTCCACCCTCAACTTCGTGACTGTCGGGTGAGACATGTATACTGATTTATAAGCCTCGTTTAGGATCAAGATCCTCAACTCGTCGTTTGGTGGTACATAAATCTGATTTTTAAACCTCAATAATCCATCGTCGCCGAACGTAAATCCTTCAAATCTTGGTACCATCATTGTGTTTTGTTTGATAAAATCCTTGACCTCTTCATACTAGTCATTTTCACACTGTAAAGTTAGAATCTTTTCACATAGATTCGTCTGAAGAGGCAACACCGAAATATGCATGGTCTCCAACTCAATGCATCTTCCACTTGGTTCACTGTCCTTTTTATCTAAGAAATCTCGAAATCATACTTGCTAAGTAGTTTCGACCAATGTCGTTGTCATGTGTTTAGGTCACCTTGCATAAAGATGTGTTGTAGTCTATAGTGGTCTGTATTTAGTTCAAATCTTTTTTGAGAAAAGGTAGTGTCTCCAAATCTTCAAGGCATATAAAATGGCTAACAAATCCAAATCGTGCGTTGCATAGTTCTCCTCATGCCTTCACAGTTTCCTCGAGATGTAAGTGATCACTCGACAGTATTGCATCAAAACTTAGCCTAAGCCTTCCTTGGATGCGTCAGTGCATACCAAGAAGTCTGTGTACATTTCAGGGACCTTTAGTATCGGTGTTGTTGTCAACAGCTCGTTGAGCCTCCGAAATGCTTCCGCGCATTTCTCGGTCCAAACAAACTTCTTGTTCTTCTTTTGCAATTCCGTGATCGGATTTACTATCTTTGAAAATCCCTCGATGAACTGTCGATAGTATCCTTCTAAACCCATGAATCTATGTACTTCTGGGACATTCGTCAGCGCAGGCCATTCTATAATAGCCTCGTCCTTTGTGGGATCCACGACGATACCTTCGTCGGAGATGACATTCCCTAAGTAATGAATCTTCGATTGAAAAAATGAGCATTTGGACAACTTCCCATACAATTTGTTCTCTCGTAGACACTGTAGTACCAAGCGCAAGTGCTCATCATGCTCCTTCATCATCCAAGAGTAAATCAAAATATTGTCAATGAATACTTGGATGAGCTTGTCCAAGTACTCGCGGAACACCCCATTCATCAAACTCATAAATACCCATGGGGCATTTGTCAGTCCAAACGGTAAAACAGTAAACTCGTAATGCCCAAACCTCGTCTTAAAGGTGGTCTTAGGGATGTCATCCTTTTGATCCGTAACCAGTGATATTCTGATCGAAAATTGATCTTTGAGATCACCGTCACATCCTTCATCTGATCGAATAGATCATCAATCCTTGGAAATGGTTATTGATTCTTGATATTTACCTTGTTCAATTGATTGTAGTCAATGCAGAGCCTCCTTGACCCATCCTTCCTTCGTATAAAAATAACAGGTGCACCCCATGGTGACACACTTGGATGTATTAGTCTTGGGTCTAGCAATTCCTTCAGTTGCATTCTCAACTCTTGTAACTCCGGGGTCGACATCTGATAAGGCATTCTAGTTATCGGTTCAGTCCCCGATTTTAGGGCTATAGTAAACTCCAATTCCCTCTTAGGAGACATCCCAGGTAACTCCTCTGGGAAGATGTCCACAAACTCCCTCACCACTAGTAGGTGTTCTAGAACTTCCACTACTCCTTCTCGTTTATCACAAGGATCACATAAATCTTACCGTCCTTGCACGTGATCTTCCATAACTACAAGGAGGAAATGAACCTCAGGTAAAATCCCTGGTTCCGACCTACAATCACGTGTCTTTGTCCCTAATCATTGACCGAGCTCAATTGTTTCGTCTTATAGTTGATTATCACCTCCTGTGATGCCAACCAGTCCATACCGATGATGACGTCATAATATCCTAAGATTATGATGTACAAGTTGGACCTGGTGTCAAACTCTCCCAGGTTAAGGGTACATCCCATCACCTTTCCTCCAACCTTCTATTTTTCTCCTGAAGCCATCTCTATGAAGCTAAACTCATCCTGTTCGACTACCTTTACCTTAATCATTTTAGCGTTGCACCATAAATGGAACTCTCGGTAGCACCGGGATCTATCAAAATACTAAGGGTATCATCAATGATGGTGCCTGATGTCTTGATCATAGTAGACTGGTTCTCTTCCTGGAGGTTATTCATCGCTGCATAAATCCGATGGGCCTTGCCCAAATCTCCCATGATAGTGGGTCCGACTGATCCATATTCTCTAGTCCTCTCCTCTAGGTAGTAATGATGGTAATGTGGCTCCCCACAATCCAACACACCTTGTTCGGTCTAGTAATCCTAGTACCCAAAGTAGAAATTGAATTCTAACACTAAGTCCAACACAAAATTGTTGACCTTAAGTTTCTCAGTAATTTGGGTGTGGAGCATACCGAAGAAGCTCCAAAATGGGCCTCGTACTTGGGCCCCGTGTGGTTTCCTTGTCGCAAGGCATTGAACTCATTGAGATAACGCTCAATGAATTCCTTAAAAGATACCTCTCCCAGAACCGTTCCTCGAACAATTCCCATGACACGTCGTCGATGACCATGTTCAAAGTGGCAAGAGCATCTTATGCCATAGAAGAGCGCTCCCCTTCAAATGAAATACCACCATGCGGACCTTCATGATGGAGGTCATAATCACGAAGCGTGAAGCACAACGCCTTTCTCTACAACCATGCCTTGATAGCACAATCGTCCATGACACTCATGGAATTGATATTTCAACTCTCTCGAGTTCTCGGTAGCTGCTAACTTTACTAGCTAGGGCATGTTGTGGACCCTCAGGGGTATAGGTGCCCTGGCCTCATCTCAATACCGATGATGAACCAAATCCCTTTTACATTACTTGGAAGGGCCTTTTCATACCATTATCATACCTTACAACAAGCGAATCCAACCCAAGGAATTTCCCTTCCCCTTAGGGGTTCGACTCTGAGGGTGAGGAAACCTCTATAGGCGTCACACCTCCTTCCATGACACCACATCGTGAATCTTTGAGGCATCCTTTAATGCGATCAGCACATGGACATGTTAAGGTTTTTAATTAACACAAGGGTTAATACTCACAGGTTTACTATAGTGAGAATCCTGAAAATCCACAATCGTAGGGTTGAACCTGCTCCGATTCCATATGTAACGACCCCTTCGTTACGACTACAAGCGAAGCAAAAGATGAAAAAAAAAATTTTTTTTAGGAAGGAAGGTAATAATAATGACAGTTAACCACACAACTGATGACAAACACAAGCACGCAGTCTAGGAAAATGGGCAACTATGGCTCCATGCACTGGCACAAGAGAAACTAGGTGAACGTGCGTAGAACAACAAGGGGAACGACTACCCGCCCAATGCAACAGGACCACACCTACAATCTAAGGGACAACATCCCCCTCCTGACACAATGGCCTTGACGACCAATGACTAGAACTTCACAGCAGGCAAACCAATCGTATGAAGGAATTCAACCCATGCACTAAGGAAGACTTACAACGCTCAACAACACCCACAACAGGAAGCATAGACTCTGGCCAATTCATCATTCGCCTCTATCTGCCAGGTGACACAATGATCTCCTCATCAGGAATCATGATGTCCCCAAGTGATAGGTTCGGTGATAACCCTGGCGCAACAACCTATCTAGACCAAGAACTCATGAAAAATCCATGCACTAGGAGCCTAAGAACTGACAAGAAGACTACACCCACACCCCCAAGAAACAGGTCGACAAGAAGCAAGACAATTACACTCAAAGAAAAAGCACAAGATGAAAACACGACTTCGCCATCAACCCACCCCTTGAGCAAGAGGTCTAAGTGCGAAGGAGGGAACGGTAACTAGGCTACTAGGGTCCCAAACGTTATCAAGGGTGTCCTAAGTGAGGCACTTAACAAATCAAGAAATGTTGATTAACAAACCCATTGTCCATTAGATTAAGTGAACTATTGAATCATGTTGCTTAAATAGTAAGCGATTTTCTATCTAAGTTAACAAGTATAAATTTAGTCAATGATTATAAATCTAAATTTAAGGATTTAACCATAAACAACAATACTAACAACATAAACAATTAACGATGTTCATCTAACATTGTTAAAAACATTAGTAAATAGCACTAGTTATGAGAACAATGAGCTTTTAACAATGAGCTTTTAACAATGATCAAACTGTGATTTAACAATAAACCATACTAACAACATTATTGTGATTTGTATATCTGTGAATTAACAATGATAACAATACTAACAACATTACTGTGATTTTTATATCTGTGAATTAACAATAATAACAATACTAACAACATTACTGCAATTTGTATAACTATGATTCAACAATAATAACAATACTAACAACATTACTGTGATTTGTATAACTATGATTTATATAACTAGGATTCAACAATAGTAACAATACTGACAACATTATTGTGATTTGTATAACTGTGATTTATATAACTGGGATTCAACAATAATAAAAATACTGACAACATTACTGCGATTTGTATAACTGTGATTTAACAATAATAACAATACAACGATTTCATGTTCATAATTTATATTAATTCACGGTCACCCATTAAAGATAAAAATCACTATTAATATATTTACATTTTCTATGCCCCCAAGCAACGGGTAGTCAAGAAGCAAGAAGACATCGCTCAACAAAGTGCAAATAAAAAGGGATTCGACGATGGCTAAGAAGCCCCAAGGTTAAGCAAGAAGTCTAGGCATGAAGGGTAAACTATCATAATCAACCATCCTATAACTCAAAATTTTGACTTGTCTAACAAGGAATCCTATGATGATATACATCTGCCACAACTAGTATAGCTTTTGTTAGTAAAAAGGGGTGTTAATATTTCCCTTGAACAACAAACAACCCATTTTTTCCTCAAGCTCTAATCACTCCCAGAATAAGTTAGTTGAGACAATTATTTATTACATCTCACCCATTAATCGTTAAATCTCTGCCACCTAAGGATATTCCATACACCTTAGTATCTCATATAAATGTTATGTTGTTAAATAAATAAGTGTTGCATTAAAAAGATGAGCATGATCAATGTATCTGTTAAACCATCAATGTAGTGTTGTTTAATTGCCATAATTAACATTTATATAACAATGAAATTAGAAAGACTTAAATTATAAATCCCAGACATGCAGGTTAATGCATCAATCGTTGTCGGTGACTAAATGTTGTAACTACTATGAAAAGGAATGGTGAATTGCCGATCCATTAAAAATCGCTATCAAGTTGGCTATGTGGATTCATTGACAACTTAGTAAATAGTTGTCTAAATAAGGAAAACTTGCAGTCATCTTAAAGGCAAATCACAGTCTTTACAAAGGCTATTGCATAGTCATCTTGAAGGAAAAATCACAGTGTTTAAACCAACAAACTCGTAGTCCTCTTAAAGACGAAAATCGTTGCCTCTTAGTGCAGTTACACATTCACCATTTTAAACAAACACATGGTCACCTGAAGACGTAAAATTCTACCTCTTAGTGTGGTTACACAGTCACCATTTTAAACAAATACACAGTCACCTGAAGATGGAAAAAGTTGCCTCTTAGTGCAGTTACACAGTCACCATTTTAATTTTCTATCTAACTCAAAAGGAATCGTTGTTTGGTAAGGCAATTTGTCGCTAATCTAGACCTAGTTTGTTGTTTGAAGGAAGAGGTTAAGCAATAAAATTGTGGGCAAAAATCACAAGGCTACCGTCCATTATTACATAGAAAAATCGCTATCCCAATCTATATCTCAAACGCTGCCTAAAATTTCTAGCTACTGGTTAATGGTGGATGCAAAATTCGCTATCCCATTTTGAAGAGAATTATTATTAATATATGTATTACCGCAGAAGGATGAATATTAAGCATTGAAACAAGGCTGGATGACCGAGGAAGAATATGAATGAGGGTTAACAGAATTGGACAAAATGCCCATGGACTCAACGAAGAATCCTAAAAGAAGACATATCAAATAATGAAATCCGTTGTCATCAACATTGAAAACGCAGGGAGGTCATTGTCATTCTCTGCAGGAATTATCAAAAACTACAACACAAACATATAATCATTGTCTAAATGCGGATACATACATCCAGATCTAAAAATGTAGGTAGGTTAAAACGATATCATAATAAATGAGTTTTTGTGTAATACAATGAATCTAAAATGGTTGTGTAGAAACAATAGGTAAATCACTGTTGTAAATCTAATTCGCAGAGTAAAAATGATCAATGCGGAGTTTTGTTGAGCTTAAAATATGATAAAGGTAGTTAAAATATGAAAAACGAATTCAAAATTCATCGTTGTCATTGGTTTGCATACTTTGCTAACTACGGAAGTTGTCCCTTAAACTGGAACCAAAATAATAAAATGAACTGAAGCCCAATAACAATTCGTTGAATATCTATTGATAATTATTATTGAGTTAGCTAAGGGTTGTTGCATCTATTGAATTTCAAGGTAAGCAATCACATAATCATAAAACATAGTCGTACAGTCACAATGCATTTATAAGAAGGAATACAATCATAGACGCAGTCATTCCCATAAAAACGAACTCGCAATTATATGAGGTTGTGAGAATGCAAATTTAAAAGGAATTCTCACTTTACACACATAGTCATTCTAGGTGTGAATTCACTACCATAAAAAGGGTAAATTCATTGTCATCTCAAGGTTAAACAAATGCAGGCGATGACTCTAGGAAGAACAACGAAGGCAGTAGAAGATCGCAACAAGAAACAATCAAATGTCGGATTCAATTAGGCATAAGGAAGGCACAAAGATGATCATTCAACGATGAATCAATCAACAGGGGCAGACGACGGATAAAAAACTCCTTCGCTCATCATCCACGCACATAAAAGCAGGGTGTTTAGATCCATAGGTATATTAACACTAAAGTGACGACCATAGATTAGGCTCCTTGCCGACTTCTCAGGCGAGGACAGGTGATCTAGGGATGAAAGGAAAAAACAAACCGCAATCATCACAGATCAATAAACCTTAGGGCCGTCAAGACATGTGGGGAATCGAAGGCCATGGGAATCAATCAACATCGAGCTAAAGGATATGGGGAAAAATTCCACTCATCAAATCGAATACTAAGACAATAGTTTTCCTTACCCAGTTAAACATGTAGAAATAAAAGAATATATCATACTAACAATCTGTCATGTAGAAATAAAGGAAGCGTACCATTGCCCAATTTCCCGCTCTGAGTTTTTATCCCGCATGCCCCATGCAGCTCCCGCTTGTCGACCGATGAGACTTCACCAGTACCTCTTAGCCAACGCTAGGAGTACTCTTCTTCCCCCTTATCCCTCCGAGTTGCCAAGGGGCCACACACACTAACTAGAGAATCAACTAGCTCCCAGCTTTCCTTGCAAGGCTGAGCTACCACTCTTCACCAAGCTAGGTATCCCAAATCCCACAAGCTAAGTCATCCAAGTATAAATTTTTGCAGTGTAACGTTACGCAAACAGAAGAGATCCAACATCCTTCTCCTCCCTCCATTATATAGAGTTTTTAAGTCCTTTACTTTCCCAAAATCTCATTTAATTTAATGTTTAATAATTTAATTCATAAAATTCCTCCCCATACATATGTCACCCATCCCATTCATTCCTCCAAAAAATAATTTCATTAATTAATTAATTACCCTTATTTCCCTCACTCACCTAAAGGCACTCCTAGAATCACTCCTAGGTGTCCCCATATTCCCTTACAAGTTTTAATTACTTTCCCCCTTATTAATTTACTAGTTGAGTTTAAATTAGAAGGTTCTTTAAATTCTAGATACCTTACTAAGTTAGACTTTCTGCTTTTTCCTTGGGTTTCCCTTTTCTTTTTATGTTTCCCCCTTTTTCCTAGTTTCCTATTTATTTTAGATTTCCCTCTTTCCTTTTTTATTTAAAGCTCAATTTGGAAGGTGTATAAAATTAACTTTTTCCCCTTTTCTTTTTAAAGAATAAATGTTTAATTAGCACCTTAGAGTAAAACAATTATTTCCCCTTTTTAAATTTTATCCCAAAATATTTTTATAAATCAATTTAATTGCTTACCCCCT